>JAGJRP010001434.1:0-15696 GCA_022832235.1 Lepidurus couesii
AGTCTTTCGCAAAACAACAAAAACTACTAGTGCCATCTGTGAATTGTTCCTATCAATAAGCTAAGGTATACGGGAGCCTTAATCCAGAATTTTACCTGAGATAACTCGTCCTTTTGGGTAGGAACCTGGATACCCTTCGCTAGCCATGACCACGCCTACCGCGACGTGGTCTTCTTTCCATCGCAAGGGCACCACATCTTGCAGAGTACCATTGACGCATGCCTGCCAAAGGTCAATTTTGTATTAACGGTGACAAAACCTGTCCCGGACCTGCCCTAGGAAAAGCTTACCTTCATTACGGCGTACAAATCCGACTCCAATAAAGGCAGGATAGCTTCCGTCTCGGGATCCCCGAATCGACAGTTGAATTCCAAAACTTTGGGGCCATCTTTAGTTACCATGAGCCCAGCATAGAGTACGCCCCGATAAAGAATACCGTCTTGACGAAGGCAGTCGATGGTTTTTTGTAAAATCTCCTTTTCTACCGTTAGCCATTGCTCTTGGTTTAGCAGAGGGCATGGACAATATGCTCCCATGCCGCCCGTATTAGGACCACGGTCTTCTTCCAGTAATCTCTTGTGATCCTGAGCGGGCCACATGATCGCAGCTGTCTTTCCATCGCTGAATGCCAAAGCAGACACTTCTTCCCCTTCCAACAATTCTTCTACAACGGTGACGCTGCCTGCGGGCGTAGCCATAATCTCGTCGACAGCGGCACAAGCCTCTTCGATACTTCCGGCAACAATCACACCTTTGCCCGCTGCCAAACCACTGGCTTTGACAACCCAGGCTGGAAAATCCGCTCTGGGCGGAGTATTTACAAAAGAAAAGGATTAGCAACCGGCGTACTTGTTAAGCATATCTGTTACGAAATTACGTTCTGATGTAGTGTTTGGCCTTCTCGGCGTCCGTAAAGGACTCGAAACGAGCTGTCGGTATGGCATGCTTCTGCAAAAATTGCTTAGAGAATTCTTTGCTGGCTTCGATCTGAGCAGCTTGCTTGGAAGGCCCGAAACACGGAATACTTCTAGCATCGAGAGAATCGGCTATTCCTTCGGCTAAAGGATCTTCAGGTCCAACAACCACCAGTTGGACGTGATGTGCTTTGCAAAAATCAGCTACGGCCTACCGTAGAATGTAATTGACCTTAACGGTTTTAAAAGTGTAAACAAATCACCTGATGATCGAGTAAATTTAAGAACACATTTTCGGCTTTGCTTAGAGCAGCAGTTCCTGGGTTTCCTGGACTGATGTACACCTTGGTAACCTGTAAATAATGTAAAACCAGAGATGATAAGCACGAACAGGCCGCGTTTTCAGTCCTATTATGTAATATGCAGTTGTAGTAAATATACTTACAGAGGGCGACTGCGCTAATTTCCAAGCGATTGCATGTTCTCTAGCCCCGCCTCCAATGACTAGCACTGTGTCACTCATAGTCCTCTTAAAGCTATTATCAAAGAAAGATAATTTGTGTGAGGAATTTTCAGTTTCAATCGAGCACGCAGAACATGTGTATAGTGGCCCTTGGCAACTGGAACTCGCTACTAGTGCTAGGAGCCGGATTGCCGCGGATTGCTGGAACCGGGGCTACGTTAGAGCCAAGGCCACACTATACCTTCGGCAGAAAGAAGCACACAACTTGCAAGGCCAAGGCATACAGGATAGACAGGATCACCGGTCTGTTCAGCACCACATAACAGACAGGTTTTCTGAATTGGAAACGGATTGCTAATGCGTAGTATAATACGCCAGACAAACCCATTAGGACAGACAAAAAACATGCGTTTTAAAGAATCGCATAACGGAAAATGATACCGAGTGCTCAAGTCCAACAGTGCAATGCAATACGAAGCATGAGAGGAACGCGTACGAAAGATCTTAAAACGTTTTCACAGAATCAATTCATATAGTGTTAAGCTGTTACACTAGTTAACAAGTTAATTAGTGAAGCCGTAGGCAGGACAGACCATACGGAATTTGACAGCTGCCTGCTAATCCATTCTTGTTTAAAATGTGTGTCTCACGACAAAGAGTTCATGGGGCATGTTCCAACAATCCATCACTTTCACGTGCATTACGCACGCGGAAACGGGGACTACCGGGTATGCCATTGACATTGTCAAAGTCACCAAATACATCTTCGTCAACTACCTGTGGACACAAGGGGGTCAAAGGTTAAGTTATTTCTGACAAAAATTTTACCTGCCAGTCAAACATTCAACGAACATGAAGTAGTTATACGACAAGGCAACGCGTCGAAAAACTCGTTCTCTTAATTTTGCTCAAAGATAGCAGATACCAGTATTAGCCAGATACAACCACGGAAAGGTCAAGCGATATATATTTCTATATATATATATGTATAGGTAGCTACAGGAAAGCAGCAGTCAAAGATCCGCGAGAAATAGATCTTTATAAACCATGGCTGGATGGGGGGAGAAAAACAAGGTTTATCTGTGGATAGGCAGAGGAGTTAAGACGGTGGAATGTCCTCATCAAAAAGCGCCCAGCAGGAGGGTAAATGGCTCAGGTTGGTTTTCTTAAACTTGTACTTGAACCTGCAGTAGGAGGTGGGGCCAAAGTATGGTCATGAAGGCAGGTTTCGATTGAGAATTTCTCGAGGGATCAGAAACCCGAACACAAGGAATTATACGATCCATTCAAATCCCGCTGCAAAAGGCATTTCACCTATTTCCACTTTCTCAGAGCCTATTATTACATTGCAGAGGAATAAGAAGCTCTGTTTAAAAAAAAGCGTATAGACTTCTAGGCCCAAAACGATTTCTTTTTCTTTTTTTAAGAGCTGAGAAAAGCACAGGAATGTGAGCTAATAGGCGTCGAGCGATGTGGGATGGACCAGGACGAAATAGGGGGCGGAGGCGCCTAGTCATCAGCATGCAGAAATATATAGGTTGAAAGGGGCTGAAAGGACATGTCGGCTTCTTTTCAAGAAACCTCATTAACCTGTCACAAACCTCACCTGAAAGCATCGGCATGGTACTCTTCGCTTGTCTCCCCACCCCCAACCATGAAAAGTACCACTCTAATGTGTGCACGGACTGACTTGCTGGGCCTATGGCAATAAATAGAACAAAGGCATTGCAGGAAAAGAAGAGGACCAATTTGCTCGCCGTTACGACCCCGTGTTGCCTTTTTTTTTTAAAAAAATGGAAAAACAAAACTAAGAAAGAAACATAACGCATACGGGTTTCGCTTTTTGTTAAAGTCCCCATTCCGGAAGGGTTAACATTTCCCACGCACCTGTCTGAAATATGAACAGGGCTCTGAAGGTGCTAATGACACGTTATTTAGGAGCTTACATTAGCTTTGGTCGAGAAGAAACTTCTGGGAGTTGCCGTTTTGCTGTATAACGAATGTGTAGCGATTTTCATTCCCCAGTGAATCACGCCTGGTGGAAAGAGGAACTTCTTACTTCATCCTGCCGAGTTGGCTGCGGGACCCGAGAATACCACTGGGTCATTAAAATTTGGGCAAACAAACTTTCCTTGTCTTGGAACATCGGGTGCAATGCGTGTGACGTCGAAAGCTGCTCTCAAGCGCCCCTATTGGCTCTCCCACGAATAATTTCCTTGCTTATTGGCGCTTTTGGAGGCTATTTCATTTCACTGGAAAGCGGGAGAGCAAGCAGCAATTCAGGTGAGTTTCTCTTCAACCCCGTCCGTCAGTGCATCTGCTCCGGCGTGCTTTGGAGGCTTTGCTCACCAAGTACTCCATCCAGTTAAATCCCAGACCACGGATTATCCACATCGCTTTCGTGTTCCGCAATAAATCACTTATGCGGATTCATGACCAATCCGAGGTGGGTTGTATTTTCTAATTACTGTTTGTTGCGACAGAAACTTGGTTATCAGTGCAATGCAATCCCCAGCAGTGCAGTGACCGCGAGCGTATCAAACCGAATTCAATTTGGCATTTTCAAAATAAAGGAAAAACCTTCAACCTGCCGCGAAAGAAGATTGGATGCTGAGACTCCCTGCTAAGTAGTTGTGAATCGGTGCAGAGAAACCTCAAGACTTACGGCATTATCCATAAATCAACAAGAAATATGAATTTGAGGGCTGTGTGGATCAGTGGTGTACCATCCTGATGTGGTGATGTTTCGGCGGGCATGGCCCATGTTTTACAATAAATGTAGTGTGTCATCAGTGGGTCGTTGGGTGACCTCTTGAAGCCTATATATGGAATAAGTTACGTAAACTAATCTTCAAACATACTGGACCTAAAATTAATATTCTGCCCAATAAAGTCCAGTCATCATATAGACTTTGCGGCAGTGTTCCGACATCATGGCTCATCGTGAACGAACTTCGTCCAGTTTTAGAACTCAATCAGATGCTATTGCGAAATCCTGGAGACTAGGATTCACTTTTCTACTTTTGGCCCAACTTTTCGGTTCATCCCTGACCATCCGTTGGCTGTAAGTATAATAAGTAACATGTCATTCCCTTAGCCTGTTTTGTTTCCTTGCTACGGCTTCTTTGTCTGATTGTTTCTTGACGTATATCGCTACACGGTTTCCATACAAATAGAACGAAAGGCGAAAAAAAAGTGACTGGACAGCGTGTCAGTTCCGAAGTCACTCAGCAAAAGCCAACACAACTCCGAAACATATCCCCAGTGACTATACTTCTTATGTCAAAACAGCAGCAACCGTGCAACCATCGAAAATGACTTGAGAGAAATGGAATCATAAAAAAAAGGAAAACAAAGGTATTTTATGAAAGGAGGGCTTGGGAGTTAGAACGCGTGTCTAATTGGAAACTACCAGCTCCTTAGGGTTATAGTTAGAAGGACGTAGCAAGGAAATCATCACTGTATACCTTCAGCGCCAAAAGTCTGTAAGATAATGATAGACAAGCCAGAAGGAAAGTACCGGATCAACAGCCAAAAAAGCCAACATCATTTTGGGGTCTCAGTAAGATGATTTCTCAAACCAGCTCCCTTTTGTTACCATTACTGACACCATAGGCAGAACATACTACCCATAATGAACCGGGTTTGCTTATACCACTCACCATTTGCGTAACAATCCAGGCCTCTGTTTCGCCGTTACGGGGATGTTTACTGGATCACCACAACGTCGTCTCATCTGGTCTCCTTCTATACTATACAAATCTCCCCCAACAACCTCTCTCCTCCCTTCGAAAACTTGAATAACAAGCAACTTACCGCCGGTTTTTGGCCACGCGGATCTTAACTTTCCTCAAAATTTCTTGTCAAACCATATATACACAATTTTCCCGCCCACCAAAAAGAAAAAAAACTACATGAAGGTTACAGTATCAAACAACGTTACAGTATCAAGCAAGAGACGGCGCACCTTCAAACTTCTTATAGAGCTTTTGCCAAATTACGCCTCTCGCGACAAGAGTTGGCGAAACCTGCCATTTTGAGTACATTTAAGTTAAGGTAAACAAATAACAACAAACTTTTTTCCGTGTATTGGTTTTGCTTTGTGTCTTTAGCTTTGTGTCTTATTGTCTTTTTGTTTGTTTACCTGAGTTACATGTAAAAGCTGTAAGCAAAACCAAAATATTCACGGAAAAGTTTGTTGTTGTTTGTTTATAACCTTAACTTAAATGTACTAAAAATGGCGGATTTCGCCAACTCTTGCCGCGAGAGGCGTAATTTGGCAAAAGTTCTATACGTTGGGAGACTTTTGGCGTTGAGAGCCTGCAATTACTAGATCTCAAGTGGTGCCAATTTCAGTACGAAATATGGGGTCAAGTGAAGGAAAATTGATAGTCTTAAGGTTGTTAGACGTTAGATTGCCCCATATTGCCTTTGCCTATCAAGTCAGTCAACAGTCAACCATGTATATATGCAACAGAAGAGGAATGAACGGAAAAGAACGCGAAACCAGGGATCATGGTTATACTTATGTCCACGTCCGTCAGTTCTAACCTCGGCGGTGGTCCTGTCCATCACATGCAAGCTGGATGACTTTTGCTGGGACCTGTATATATATGCATTGCTTGATCTTTCTCTTTTCGCTGGATCTCGTTTCGCTTCTCTGGCTCTGAATCTCTTACCTTTTAGGCCTATCACGTATATCAAGGCTGGGATGATTGTGATGGGCCTTGACAACCGGCTGTCACAAGGCGAAGGCTTTGCACCCGCACCGCTTATATCCCTTCCCCTCGGCTTGGAATCGCTGGAGCAGAATAAGGGAAAGAACAACCCCGCTTGGCTTGATAATGCCGCTTTTATGGAATGGACTTGGTGATAACACATTCAGAAAGCCTGCAACCAGATTACTTGCAACATGCCCGACACTAGTACATGGCGGTCTTGACTTGACGGGAGCCGACAGCTCGTGAGAGACTTGATCCTCGTCCCGAACTTACTCCTCCAAAATTGATTTTTTTTTTTTTTTTTTTGGCGTACAAGCTCTCTAAAGGCTGAAAGGTATGGGGAGAGGGTTTCGCCTCACGTTAGTTAAGTCAAGCAAAGTATGCTAGTTCCTCTGTCGACAACCAAACGCTTAGTAGAAAGGTGACGAGGATCAAATTTTATTGTATGGACAAGCAAGGAAGCGAAAAACAAAATGTCCTGGTCTGGTGTTATCCTCCCTCCCCCCGCCAAGCATGTAATCTTTGGGAGGATATATCCACAGTTTACCTAGGTTTTCCCGACTTCAAAGAACGCCCAGGTTTTCACACGGGCTTTAAAACGTTTGCCTTAAGAAAAGTCTTGATATTTGGATTTTTCTCGAGAAAAAGTCTCTACCTCCCATAGCAATCCAACATCGAGGGGGGGGGTTACGGGCTTGGCATCCTCCTGTTAAATAACAGTTTACAGTTCCACCTTGAGCTAAGAACCGCGATGTTTTCACGTTATGCCCTGCTTACAAACAGTCATTTACACCTCCTTATCCTGAAGGAAAGACGGGGATTGTTAGCAGAGGGTAATCCACCCCTACAGTTCACACCATGTCCCTACATCTGTCAAGCAAAGGAAATAGATGTGGCGGTTGTTACTGCCGATAAACGAACGCTACGGAAATTAGAAACTTAAATGCATTTTACAGAGGAAAAAGTTACGCTTGCGCCATGTCAGAGGAGCCAGGTTCACTTTACTGGTGGGCTTATTGAGTCCAAGTAATTTATAGAATCTCGGGGCAGGTGTCCCGTCCCGTAACGTGTAACCTTTTAGTTGCCTTGGCAGGGCCCGAGTTAGGTGCCGGATTTGAATGCTTTTCCGAGTCATTACAAGGGAAGGAGAGAAGTGGTGCTCTTACTTGAAGAGATTTTTGGCCAGCAGCAAAGGGAAGGTGTAACTCCTGCAGAGTTGTCGACACCATAGGGAGTCTGCCAACGATGTTGGGTGTGGAACAACACCCTCAGCAGGCTGCTGCATACTATCCTCTCTTATACAAGCATGGCTAATAATCAGTTTTTTTTTCCAGGCATTGCCAATCACCGTACAATCATTAAGTTCAACTATTCCCACAAGCTCCAACCCAAGCTAGCTTTCGGAACAGGCTAATTTTACCACCATTTCCCAGGGTTCAAAATCCAAATGCTTACTACGGCTTGTCTGCGAGACGCGGAGTTTACGCACCCTATCTTAACAGGTGTTGGAAGGCTTTTTCCTCTAATTCTCAGCCTTTTAAGCATCTCCTTTTAAAAGCGTTTCGCTGTCCCGAGTAATCACTTGGGATGGGCTAACTAAAAAGATGTGATTTTTCTTTTATTATTCTCATCTGTAGTCCGTGGAACCTCATAAAAACGGAAAAGAGGTATACCTCCGTTGTCACCCACAATAGACAACACTTGAAAAAGAGACATTCCTGTCGGGTCCCTGTTGTCTGTCCTCTCCCGTAGGAAAAGACCACCTTTATACGCTATAAAGCAGAAAGACAGGGCGGCTTTATCCTTTTTCCTTTTCTTCTGCTTCGTTTTTTGTCGGAGTTACATTTAGATAGCGTGAGTAACTAGCATTCAAGTCTACCAGGGTTCAATCGCAGGGGGCCCTGATCCACAGTGGTTGTAAGTAGATTGTAACCGAAAGGGAACGGTCGAGAAAACAACAATCGGGACACATAAATTGCCCACACTTCATTACAGTCAATCACGTCGATGACCATATTAAGATTTCAGGTAAAGAAAAAAAGGTAGCCAGAGCTGGCCTCTGTAAGTGAAATACAGTTATGGCGATACACAGGCCATTGGAAACTTACATCTGGAGTGGAAATAAGCACCTTTGATTATGCTTGTTAGTTTTGACCTTTGGTTTGATAAGCACTAAAGTTTCTTGTACGGAGAGTTGTGGCATCAACTTATATATGCGAGAAAGAAGGGGCAAAATACAATTTTGAACATCACGATCTGAGCTAACGAGGGCCCCGATTCTATAAAACTAATAAAATACTTCTAATTTGACGTAATTATTACAACAACACTAGCGATGCTAGCAATGGGAACTGCGAACCACAGCTACCCCATTGTTCCTGTTTATTTTGAGTTTTATTTTTTTACGTTTCAGTTTAATACTTAGGCGTTACAAGTTCTCTACTTTTTATGGCCCCCGAGACAACAGGGATTGATTTAATTTCGATAGGTCTTTGCAGCAATCATTGGGACAGGGGCCTGGGGTGGATTGTGTGGCCCATTAGTTCGATTTGCATATCAAAAGGGATCCTGCGGAGTGTATGGGACTCAAACTTTTTAGTTTGCCTTATCTTTTCCCTCTTGACCCCGACAAGCAACAACTATAAGCATGTAGTAACACGGAGTCGTAAACTAGAAGGAAAACCGAAGCTTGTGGGCTGTCTAAACACTTAACTCCTGGGCTCGGCATCCAACCCCCACTTTTCTCCCTTTATAATACACTACCAAAAGAAAAAACCTCCATAAACTATATTACCTGGCTTGCCAAGCACGCAATCCCATATTGGAATGTAATACCATCAATGCTTTAAGCACACTATACGGCTATTTTGGATGCGTACAGGCAATTTAAAAAGAACCAAGAAGTCTTTTAGGATAATGGAAAGGTCTGTTACGTTGCGAAAGGGCTTCTCCCACTGCTGCTGGCAAAACGAAACCGAAAAAGGTTAGGGAAATATGGACTAAAAGATGCCAAGCTGTTCCTTTAGTTGACTTCGTTAAAACGGTTAACCTTATCTAGACACTTTTCAAAGAAGTCCCTAGAAAAGAGCCCGGCGCGAATAGTAAAGGTCTTAAAAGTTACAAAGAAAAATGGCGAAAAACAGCGTTTAGCACTTAAAGTGTAATATCGCTTTTAGAAGTAATTGTCTCCAAAGAATGTTTTATTACACCGTGAGGGATCTCATTTTGGGGCAAAAAAACGAAGTCAAGGTTGGCTACATTAAAGTGATTTTTTTAAAAGAAAATAATAATTCATTCTGTTTTGCTTTTTATTCTTGACAGGGCCCTGTCGAGAGTGTCTTCATTGGGCGTTTCACATAGTCCAGCATCAGTGTGTGACGAACTGTCCAGTTCTTTAGTGACTAAACAAGTGCAATTTTGCAAAAAGCACCCGGGCTTCATGTCCTCAGTACAGAATGGAGCCGCCGCGGCTATTGATGAGTGTAAATTTCAGTTCCGGTCAAGAAGATGGAATTGCTCCACTTTGGATGAACTACCTACGGTAGTTTCCCTGCAGCAACCCACTGCGCTGCCTCAGAAGTCAAAAGCAACTTCGCCCAGCACCAGCAAGAAAAAGCCAAAGACAGTTGGTAAGTCGTTCACCACCTGGAAAAATTTCCGACGGCGTCAAACATTCCCCAAATTATGTTTTTAACGTACACTGCAGAGTGCAGTACAGTACATTTGTAACAGACGACTAGTCGGCAGTTGAACCTAACACTTATTAACACTTACTTATTGTACGAGGTGTACTATACAGTACCATTAAAAAAAAAAGACTCCAACAAACCATACTGTCCTAATGGCGCGCAACGGCGTGTCTGGAAACAGTGCTGCGAATTGCCGTAATGCTGTTTCGTAGTGCTGTTCCCAGACGCACAGTTGCGCGCCATTAGACGGTACGCTTTGTTGGGGTCGGGTTTTTTTTAAAGGTACTGTACATATACGAAAGAATGTAGATCCCCCCAAAAAACAAAAAATAAATTCCTTAACTAATGTCTGTAACTCCACAGTGAGTCGAGATGTGAATGCGGGGAATTCTTCAGTTGGCTTCGTCGCCGAGGCGCAGATTCCAGTGCGGAAGCCAACTGCGCCGAATGTGAATGCATTTTCGCCCTACCCTGTCGTCCCTGCAGGTAAGCAACGGCTAATAAAAGTGTAACACCTGCAAGTTGGGTGGGCTTTTTGGGTTCCTGACATGAGTTTAAGTAAGAAAAATAGGTGGTTTCGCCCCTGGACGAAACTCCATTTAATGTTATTCTATGCAGAATTCCGAAATCGTGGGGTTTGGGTTTTTGCTACCAACACGTCAGCCTTCATTACCGGTCTATTGTTCCTGCTGGACTCGAGTCCTCACGGATACAATCTAATCTTTAACTTGTCCCGTTTTTTTCTTTCTTTTGCTTGGTGGTACCCATTCTCTTTCGTTGTACGTCATGCCTTTGCCAAACCTCCTCATTAATTAAACGTCAACTCGGAGGGTTTTTTATCGCCACGGTTAATCTTACTCTTCCGCTGTGTATCCAAGTCGGAAAATGTTGTGTTTTGGCTGCGAAAGACAGCCAATCGCTTGTAGAAAGCTGGGTTCTATCAAGCAAGGATCTAATGTTGTCGGACACGGCTTAGGTACACGCGAGTCTGCATTCGTGCACGCCATTTCTGCGGCGGGAGTTGCGCACTCCCTTACGCGAGCCTGCTCGTCCGGCGAATTGGAAGATTGTGGATGCGACCGAACAGTACGCGGAGCGAGTCCCGAAGGTTTTCAGTGGGCCGGTTGCTCAGACAATGTTCACTTCGGTACCAGCTTTTCGCGTACATTCGTGGACGCGCGGGAGCACCGCGCTACCAAGAAAAGCGCAGGGAAGAATGGAAAGAATGCCGAAGCCGTCTGGAGAGCCCTCATGAATTTGCACAATAACGAAGCCGGTCGAAAGGTAAAAAAAATTACAAAAATAAGCCCCGTTCATTTCTGACATACTCATGCAAAACGGGTTTGTGATGGGTTTGTTGCATGCGGGCAAACACTTGCTTGTTTCTTTGGCACTCGTTATGCCGCTGAAAGTTTTTTAATCTCTATTGCATGGTGCATGCCGTGAGTACCGGTCGTCATTGTCAGTCTTCTCATTTTGGGGTAGTTGACTCTTTTCCTGTCGGTTGTTGAACAGAGACCCTCATCATTAAGTAACGCTATAGCTAACGTACATTTGCATTGTCCAACACGCAACTGTTCTACAGTAATATCCACTTCCCCTTGGCTAAAAGCAATTTAAAGTTCTTTGCTGATTATAGGAATGAGGATGAAGACGTTGACTAGTTTGTAATCATGGGACGTGTGTATAGTGTGGACAAAAGAAGAGAGAAAGAGAGGTTTCACACCTGTTGTCTACCTCTTGACGTTTATAATATCTTTCTTTTAGGTGGAAACGTTATGCTAAAAAATCCTATCTACTCAAAACTTCTTTCCCTCCGTTTTTTTAAGGTTGACTCGCTTATTACTATCTCAAATAGCCCTTCTTAAACAAGCCCTTATCGCCACAGGGTTCTTTAACAACAACCAAAAGCCCCGAACCCAATATCAAGTGATTTAATATAGAAATTTTCCAATTTTCAGGTTGTTGAGAAAAGTATGCGAATTGAGTGCAAATGCCATGGCGTGTCTGGGTCTTGCGAACTAAGAACATGCTGGAAAGCCATGCCATCTTTCCGAGAGGTAAATTAGATTCTCTAGATTCACTACACCCACTTATATTGTATATTTCGTAACGATTTTCAACAATTTTGAAAGAGATGATTGAGGAATTCGTAAGTTAACGGCCGCTTTTCTTTGTGGCAAACCTCTTAAATTTAACCTGTCATAACTTTCAATGAGCCGCAACTTCTACTTTTACATTTGAATCAACACGTTTCTTGTTCGTCGCCATTTTTATATAACCAAACTTCTAAAACACAACTAACACTGCGCCTTTGAAGCCTCCTTCGCTTAGGAAGGGTTCTCAACACGGTACTCCTTCTAATTTTCCCAGCCAATTAAAGGAACTGGTCATTCTTTGGAGTCTTTACCAAATTCGCCATCTAACGGCAAGAATGGGCGAAATCCACCATTTTAGATACGTTTTCTACAAGGCGCGTAAAGTAAACAAACCAAAACAACAATAGACAAGTGCCGGTCATTGTCTATTACACTCTTTTCTTATTTCAGATTCTGAAGAATTTGTTTAGTGTATTATAAATAGCAAAATTTCTTGCTACTTAAACTTGTCTGTTGTTGTTTTGGTTTGTTTATTTTACGCGCCTTGTAGAAAACGTACCTAAAATGGTGGATTTCGCCCACTCTTGCCGCTAGATAGCGAATTTGGTAAAGACTCTATTGAACAATCTGCTCATTTAATTGACTGGGGAGTTAAAAAGGATTACCCCCTAAGCGTAGTAGTAGGCTGGAAAGGACAGAGGGTTGGCCTAAACGACGTAGAAGCAATGTCATTGGTTACTATGCAAAGTCCACATAGCAGTCACTAATGAAGTTTCGTTACTGCACGTACAGTACTGTCCATGTGAAGATTTCTTTTGGAATGGATTCTAATACCCGAAAGTGTAAGATTAAAATGCGATGAAATGTATCCTTTTGAATCGGTCTTTTAAAATTTGATTCCATAAAGCGGCTGATTCTAATAACCTGTGATCATAATAAGCGGCATCTACTCTGTAATTCATAAATCATAACTTAACTCTTTGGCGATCTTCCCGTTCCAGATTGGCGAGTTGCTGAAGGAAAAATTTGACGGCGCGACGGAAGTAGAAGTACGCACATGGCACTCAGGTTCTCGTCGGCAACTAGTCCCGCGCAGTCCCACGTACAAACCGCACACGGACGCGGATTTGGTTTATTTGGACCGGTCCCCCGATTACTGCGAATACGACGCAGCCATAGGATCCTTAGGAACACATGGACGTCCCTGCAATAAAGTAATAAGACTTGTAAGCTTTAAGTGGTAATCAAAATGTGACCCTTTTTTGTCGACTAGACGTCTAAAGCCATCGATGGCTGTGACTTGTTGTGCTGCAACCGTGGCTACAGGAGTCATCGCGAAAGACGCTCGGAACGCTGCATGTGTAAATTCCACTGGTGTTGCTCCGTACAATGCAAAACATGTGTGCGGGACGTCGAGGTACACACATGCCTCTGAGCGTTCCCAGAAAGGAAAAACAGCAAGACGAAAAAAAAATAATATTAAAGTACTTTTCTGGAAAACATCTCTGACCGTAATAATAACAAAAGCTTCTTGAAGAAGATGTACATAGTTTGTCCCCTCGCCCGAAGATGGCGAACCTTTGTATCAAGTGCATATAAAATATTTACCTCGTCTACATGTTGTACTCCATTGTTAACGCTATACGGTTTTTGAGCCAACTGCGTTTAATACACATCACAAAATATTTTTGGTTTTCCAAATGAATGACAATCTTGTACGCATCTTGAACATGTTAACGCTACTGTAATAGTAATTTACGCACAACAGCATAAATGGATGCAAATAACCCAACAGCATTTTTTGTTCTCAAACTCGCATCTTTCAGGAACTCTGTACAAAGGGATCAGGTTTCAAAGATATATACAGGTTGGGTGTACCAGCTAAATGGCATTTGACGGGGATGGGATGGGGGGTAAGGCGGGAAACAAACAGTTTTGAAACTTATTACAACCAAAAAGGGGGAAACGTATGTGGTATGATAGGGAGCAAGGTTACAATGAAAGAAAAGACTAGACTAAACATTCAACAAGGGTATAGGAAACCGGGATAAGTTTATCTTCTCTGGCAAGTTTTAATGCAAGTCAATTTTCAATGTTTTCTAGCAGTTTCTCTTGGACAAAATTTTGGACTTAAAAAATATCGCAATGAACAAGAGATTTTGTGCTGTTTGACACCCACTGGGAATGTTCCTCGCTTTTAATCTAGAACTAAGGTATTTTTTTTACTCTCCCTAAAGGTCTGTTAAACCTATCAGTACAAACTGCTTAAACACAACTACACCATAAGAGAAACACATTCCATGAAACATTTGTTTTCTATATTTTAACAAAGTTTACTTTCCTTACTTTCGCACCCATCTCATGCAAAAATCTAGAATGCAGAAAACAAAAGGAAGTCCAGCTTCCTCCGATGGAAAAATGTGTGTCTTTGTAAAGGTGTTTCCCAAAAAAACTTGCCACAAAAATATTTGAACAATGCCCTAACAGGCCAAAGACCTGCGAGCTTAGACTTTCACAATATAACAGGAGCCTTGGTAGCTTGGCTACAGATTTAGTAATCTTGCTAGTTCTTAATATAATCCCCCAAATATGTAAACATACTTTGAAACGAGGGCGTAGTAGCCAACATGGCTTACGTCTACACTCAGAGCAATAAACCAGTAATGCTCTGATATATCCTTATAACTCCATCTTCTATGTGTACATGACTTGGCTGTGTGGCAATTTCTTTGGTCATGGTCAATCACTGGTGTCCCGGTGTATCAAAGCATCATCCAAGCAAAATCACAACAAAAAGCGTCCCGACCCAGTTCTACCACATCACCAAATTAACCCGATCACATTTCATTTCAATTCGATTCCGTCTATTTCACTTCCCACTACTCTCGTCTTGATCCATGGGTTCTTCCGAAGCTTCCCTTGACGCCGTGCTTGTCCTACAATCAAACATCAACACAAATATAAAAAAATCCAAAAAGGGTTATAAACAGTTTTTATTTACGTTAAACTAGCGGTGCTTCCTGTATGACACACCGACAATCCTGCCATGGCCGTCACCGTTTCGGTTTCTTCGGCTGGACCCGCGTTGGCTTTCAAATTGTTCGATTCCAATTCAGCGTCCACGTCAGCAGCAGACATTAACGCCCAACGCGATGTTCGCTTGATCACAGGCCAATGAGGGATCTGGTAAACAAACAAGCAAAAGAATTGCTCGAATGAACACTTAAAACGGAACAGAAAAAACTACATACAATCTCTAAACGCTGCGCTATCTAGCACACCTAAATAACCTGTCGAAACCAGTTGTACTATAGTTTGTATTTTGATTTACCTATAACCGGTTGGCGCTTCACTTGCATCTACAAGCTGGTATGACATGACAATGTCAAACGCAAATAACTGCCCAAGGGTTAAACGATTACTCTGGGCGCGACGTAGTTATCAATACTACATCACTTTTGAAACTTTGGCAGCGAGTTAAAGGAATATCTAGTTCAAAGCGAAGTTTGTGGAAGGTTTTGTCAACTCCAGTTCGGATCAGGGGTCTAGGCCAGCAGTGGTGAGTTGGGGGACGTTTCGCGTCGTAATATTATATTCCTTGCGTAATATTATATCACTGCATGCGATAGAACGATTCATAATCTTCAATTGCAAGTTATATCGATTTCAACCCTAAATCGATTGAGTAATATTTACGCCAATAGAGCTTTTGCCACATTACGCCTCCCGCGGCCAGAGTTGGCGAAACCCGCCATTTTTAGTACATTTAAGTTAAGGTAAACAACAACAACAAACTGTTTTCCGTGAATA
>JAGJRP010001435.1:0-15693 GCA_022832235.1 Lepidurus couesii
AGCAAACTCAAGAGCCTTGTAAAAGAATTTTTTCATGAAATGCTCTGGTTTTCTCAAAAAAGTGGTCCGAAATTCCCCATGCTAAGCACCTATACCTACCGAGCTAAGGTATACGGGAGCCTTAAGATAAAACAAAACAATTCTCTCATAAAAATAGTTTGTTATTGAGTGTTTCCAATGTCTCACAAAATAATTACAATCAATAATTCAATAAGAACATTAAATTGCAATTAAACTTATAATATAAAATAATGATAGACATGTAGTCACCTTCTTAAACCTAAGAAAACCATTCTCTTCTCAAAATACTAGTCAATAACTCATTTGAAAAAGAATAAGGAAGTAATTTTCATGAAAATTCATAAAAAATGAAATAAATAAAAAAGGTCAACTTACCCGTACTCAGATTTGAATCTTGGTTAAGGACATTAGCTGGGGATATCTGTTGAGTAGTTCCGCCTACTGTTACTACCGCCCCTCCTGGTATCGTCCCTGGTCCAGGCCCATTACTGTTACTAACGTGAGGTGAGTGTCCTGCGGAGGGTGCAGGAGGCAAGGGAGGCGGTCCTGTCTGAGGCATGGAAGGGAACTGGATGGGAGGGTTGGGGTTGGTGGGGGTCAAAGGTGTAGAGACGGTGGTGGGCGTGGCCGGGACCGTATTGCTCACCGCCGACGCCGACTGGGGGAACTGTGGCATGATGGGCACTGTAGGGGAGGCAGCAGAGATCTGGGAATCAGACAAAAAGATGAAATTAATCAACAAAAGTCCATAATTCTCACCGAAACAAAGACCATACATACATACATAAACGAAAAGGATAATCTTTTAATATAACATCTAACCTCCCAGCTTCTCCATCCCCTTTCTGACCAATTTCAATCTGATCTCCTTGACTATTATGCAAATGTAATGCATAATTCGTTGAAAATACAGCGAATTTAATTCAAAATTTGTTGAAAATACAGCGAATTTAATTCAAAATTTGTTGAAAAAAGGCGAATTTAATACAAGTTCGCTGAAAAATACAGCGAATTTTCTGAAAAAAAAGGGAAAAGTCTAAAAAAGAAGGAATATTAAAAAAAGGAAAATAAAAATAAATGGAAAAAGGGGGAAATCGAGCGTTGTTGGCTCTAGAATGTTAGAATGGCATGGCATGTCAAGGAACCGGACTAGACGGAAAGAAGAATACTTGAAAAAAATGGCGAGAAATTCTAAACGAGATTTTAAATTATGAATAGCTCTGACTTTGATAATGAAGGATGAATTTGAAAAAGCAGGAGTGAAGGATATGTGGACAGATTCAGGCTAGCTTGGTATAGACACGTATGAAGGGGTTAGGAAAGGGCAAAAGAGGTTTCGCGAAGCACACACAGAGTTTATTTGTGGGTGGCGAAACCAAAAAGACCACGACGAGAAGCTCTCTTCGTCTCCCTCTCTTCTATATCCGGGGGTAAGAGACGTGGAGACTACAGAGAATCGATAATCAAGTCTCTTGCGTCCGTCCACACATAGGTAAAAGGCGTGTGTAAAAGGCACCCGAGAAGAACACAACTTCCCCTCCTCCTCCACCAACTTTTGGCTCTCCTCAACTCCTTAAATTATCAATTCCCCAGTTCTCACATCCCATATCCTCCTTCGCCTTCCCATTTACAGGCAAGTTAATCACCCTCAACCCTTTTCTTTATTTTGTTTATTTTTCAGTTAATTTCCTTGGGAATATTTCATTAAATTATCAATTCATTCTTTGAATGCCTATTTACCTATTTGAACGCATATTTAATTTGTTATTAAATTTTATTTTTGTCTACTTAATTGTCTGAATGTTCTAATAAGTTGCCTGAATTTCGGACGAATTATCTGACTTTTTAAAATATTTTCTTACATTTATGAATTCATTCTTTGAATCCCTACTTCACTATGTGAACATCATTTAAATGTTTTTCTCTACTTAATTGCCTGAATGTTTTATTTTAGTCATTTTTATTGTGGTAATTTCTATAAATTGTCTTAATTTTTCTACTTAATAAGTTGAATTATCTTGCTATTTGGTTGATTTTTTAATATTTATTTTTTATTTACCCTGCCTCCTAGGAATCGTGCCTCCAGCAGTTCTTGCTTACGGGGATCCAAAGCAGCCTGTAAGTTCTCCATGCGCGATGTCCCTACAATGGAAACCCAACAACGAAATAATAAAAAAATTAGTCCAATTTGCAACACAAGTAATGGTACGCTTAAGAAATTTGGATGGGATTAAATTGATTTTTTACACACTAAAGCCTGCATAATATGACGTGTGTAAGATAGCGGTACTTGGCGAAAATAAGGGGAGAGAGGACAACAAGTTTGGGCCCGAGAAAATGAAAAGGAGGGAAGGCCTCGGGGGACAAGTCGCCCAGCGCCAACTGGTTCGTCGAGGCGCAAACATGGGTGCCGGTGCCCGAGGCCAAAGGGTCACACTTGTGTCCATTGATGGTAATGTATTACAATGTTCGAAGTAAAAGTTCCCTGGCTATCAACGTCGAGCTTATAACAACTAGCTATGCCAAAAACCTGCACCGTTCTCGGCCCGCTCGTCCCCACACTTGCATTTTCGAACGTTTCCTGAAAAGCCCCCAAGACACCTTTCCAAACGCCTGAACCTCCCTACAACTGTATGAAAAACAACGCTTGTAATAAAATAACGCTTAATTCCAGTCACATGCTTGGTTATTTAAAATATTATCGCTTTGTTACGTAATGCTCTATAACTTTCGTTCAATTTAACGCGTGTCTATGTTACTTGAAACGTTATTTAAATGCATGTTTACACTCACTTGAACCTCGTAATTCGTAGAATCCATTCATTTCTTCCTTACTACGTATTCCCGTGTACAATTAGTCTCTAAATAAGGCCCTATTAAGTTTAATGGTAGAATTTAGGGACCATTTCCGCTAGGTTTCACTATTAAAACGAAAACGCAAGGTAAGTTAACTAGCCGTACGTTATAACTAGTGTTCATTCTCGCTGCTAGATGGCAGGCTTGCGTTTTGTTCCATCGCCCTTTTGCGGGGATGTGACGTTGGTAATAAACGAAATGAAAGCAAAAAAGCATGTAACTAATTATACTGCTACCTCCTGCTCCGCCCACAAACACCACCCACAGAGGTCCATCATAGTCTTCGTTAGCACTACAACACACATGGGTCATTTTCTAGTGAATCTGGGCCTGCCTCTCTTCGCAACAATGGAATTCCTTGACTGTAAACCGGGGTTTGTTTTTCAACAGAAAACTCGAGCTTGTTAACATAGCTAGCGAAACTCCCGAGGACGTCCTTGTTCTTTCCTCCTGCCCCCCCAAAATACCCCACTACCAATGTTGAAACTCCCTAGAAAGGTGGGGGGCCTTCTACACAGAGCGAAGCAAAACGTCGGATCCCCAACCGCGAGCTAAAGGCTAAGACGTCTCTTACTCTCTACAATAAACTAAAGAGCCATAGCAACATTGATACCGAAACGCAAAGGATGGCGGGAGGGCGCTCCAGGTCATGTGCTCCTGTTAAAGTGGGCGGGGCCTCAACTTGACTTGGGCACACTTTTTGTGTGTGGCTGTTTTTTTTTTTAGAGCCGAGGACGCAACGGGAACAACGCGGGGTTTGACTCCACAAATAATTTTTTTTTGTTGTTTTAATGGTAGAACACTAGTTTAAGGACGCGCACATCACTCGCAGACTACCAAATTGGAAAACTAATCTGAAACCGAATGGGCGGAGCTTATCTACTCGATCCTCAAGGAAAATGCACTGTGGGCACCCTAACCCACTCTTTAGGCGAAAATGGATAATGGAGAGACAGGGAGACATGTTCAGGAACGAAGGGAAAGGGAGGTGGGGTGCGAAGATAGTACCACACAATCCCAACCCCCCCTCTCCCCCCACCATTCAATGCCAATGCCTATGCATACGGTAATCGGGGGTCACGTGACCCTAGGAACTGAGTTGCCACGTCACAGTCGTCGGTTTTCCAGCTTTGGCATCCCGTTGTCCGGTACACATACATTCTGCGGTCGTAGCTTGAACCTTATTATGGCCCATCCGAGTAGACCTTGGCCAAATCCAGGAATTCTGACGGTTCTAAACAGGTTTTTCGTCAATTTTTCGCCCCAAATTGACGAAAACCTTCTTGCAAAAAATCTGGAACACTCTTGAATGGTCTCTTAATGAACTCTTCTATGCTTTCAAGCTCAATCCCTTCAAGTTAATTACGAAATAAATTTAAAACGATGATAATCACCTGTTTACGAGGGTTTTTTAGTACGTGGTCTAGTACTTACGTAATAGCAAATTTCTAATGAAAGAAATTACACATTTGGGCGTGACAGGCTCTACCGGTGCCCCTCCCCTACATTACTGTCAGCAAGATTTGGGGAAACAGATAACCCATATTTATCACTGAATTAAAACAACGAGTCTAGTTAAGTCGCTGGGGCATCGCTACTGCCCAACGCCGTTTCCACGTGTTGCAGCAGCTGCCTTCCAATACTGCGAATTTCTGCACGCGAAACTAAGAAATCTAAGATAGCCATCTTGTAAGGCCCTATCTCCCCTACATTACCGTCAGAAGCTTTTTGCAAAATAAGTCATAATCTCCCTTCAGATCAACAATCTTCTCTGCACTTTAGATACAGGACAAAAGGCGATAACATGCGGAATTTCTGGGCGGAGTTTCGTAACTGCCCCAGGGGTAGGTGTCCAGAAGGATCTTAATAATTCGCAATTACCCCATACTCAACGCTGGACCACTACCCATGAAGAGTCTCGAGAAAGTACACAAGTAAGCTCCCATTATCTGTCAGGAACCCTAGGATATGTAACCTACCCCCCAGAATTCAAAGGGGGGTTAGGTGGAAAGGAGGGGTTAATGCCATGCATTCTGATCCGTTGCGAGCATGGGAAACCGAGTCAGGAAAAGCCCCTGACCGATCAATCGGCTCGCTTGGAGCTCGAGTCTCCGTGTCTCTCAACCCAACTCTTCTCCCTCCAGCTTTTCGAACGTTTTCTGCATGGGTTTCTGTATATACTCGCTCTCCTAAGGTACTGTACGGTAACTAGCAGGCGTAGCGGGCCAAGTGGGAACCCGGGTTGCCGTAGCGTAGCCCTTCCTCTACGGTTTTCTTCCCTGCCTTTATGGCATGCCTGACTCCCATTATTTGCTCCGAACTGCTCCCACGGCAAACCCTAAATATGTAAACAAATTTAAGAAAAACCGCGTCCCCGCCTCACTGCTTGCCTCCCCCTCTGCCCAAACAACGTGTTGATGAATTGCCACATTGAATTCATAGTTTAGAACCTATCATGTTTAATTAACTCGAAAAAGAATCAGTTAAATACTTAAATCAGAATAAAAGGACGGGGAAATTGACAACCCGCAAATATCGGGTTGAGTCAATTTGCCGGTTCGGGTTGGGTAAAACGAACTGCCCAATAAATATACAGTACTAGTAGTGTATGTATACACACAGCTGTGGAATTTGACCGGGGGAAGCGGGGAAACAAAAACCGAGTGAAAGGTGACGTCTGCTACTTTGGCTGGCGTTAAGCTCGAAATAGGGGCGGGGAGAGAAGCTTTCTCAGGGTTTGGGGAGAGTTCGCTTGGTTGATTGGATTGCGGCAAAAGGCAAGTCCTGCTATTTTTATCGATCCACATACAACACACCGACACCATGCCCGAAAAGACATGGCGCTCTTCAACCCGACAACTGGCTCACATACCCCCCCCCCACATTTTCCTGAACTCCCCGAATTCCTTCTTCGCCCTAACTTGTAACTATTAAGTATTGATTAGTATTACTTTACTATTACTATTTAAGACATCACTAGAACTTAACTATCCTAGCCTAATTTAGTATGACCATCCTAATTTAATTGACCATAACTAAACTATTACTTAATTATTTATACTTTACACTATTAGGTCCAAACGCAGTTCCAACTGTGTTAACCGAAACTCACTATAACTATATGTAAGTACTGAACAAATTAAATAGTATCTACTTAATTGAAATAATCCCTAACTGAAAATTAACAGACCTCTACATTAATAAAATTCGCCAAAAACTCTCTAAATTGTATTGAGCTCTCTTTAAGTTACCGAAGAGATCTTTAAGCATATATAGAACGCAATGAGGAGTGATTTACGCAATGCATTTAATGTTATATGAAATTGTGAGAAGCAAGAAAGTTAAGATTTTCGTAAAATACATAAGATGACAAGGGCGATTTGCCTATGCTTAAGCATGCAAAAAAGCCCTTAGTGACATTCGACTGCAATAAGGACGACATTTCCCTGCTTTGACAAAGGAATGTCGACCTTACCGACATAAGTTCATGAAGTTACGACAGAGACCTTTTAAGCCTATTTATAACTCAACGAAGAGTGATTTACGTAACGCAACGCATTTAATGCTAGGTAAGATTGTGAAAAGCAAGAAAGTTAAAAGATTTTCGTAAAATCCGTAAGACGATAAGGGCTATTTCTTTATGCATAAGCATAGCAAGATAGCCTTTAGTGACATTCAACAGCAATAGGGGCGATATGTGCGTACTTTGACATACGAAAGTCGACCTTAACGACACTAAAATCAATTTATCAAGCTAAGGAAGAGACCTTCAAGAGAGCCTCATCTCGCTTAAATTAAAAATACATAAAACTTGTAAATGGAATTAAACCCTACAAATTAAGGTTCACTACATCGTTTGTAAGGGCTCAAATGGCTTAGACGCTATAGAGTACCTTAAAGGGCAGAAAATGTTGAAAAGTTTTGGTTTAGGAAAGCTGAGCAAAAATGAAATTCTACGACCGGGCCGGGCCGAACCGAACCGGGGTGCGGGCAAAAGCGTCGCGCGCGCCACCAAGGGCCGACCTTCTCAACTAAAACTACGCTAACAACGAAAGCTACGGGTAATCTGTAGGCAACGAGTGTCGGTGGTATGCTCTGTCGGCTGTCGCATACACTTGTGCCACGGTAGCCACGCCGACAGATGTCAATCGCCCATTGTTCCCTCTTTTACTTTCCACGACTCACTTACTCCTCCCCTTGCTCCGGATCACCTTCACAACAACATGTCTACTTAACTTATCAATAAACGATCCAGCGCCTATCATAAGCTACCACATCCATACTTAACTCCAAATTCTCCAATTCTCCAAGCTCTTTTCTCACTTCCCTTACTTTAACTAACTTATCTATTTTTTTATTCGTTTGTGAACGAAGCCGAGTCGAGTTTTGGGCATGAAGGTGTGGTAAAGCAAGGAAAATAGCCCAAGGGGCGAGTCTATGTAAAAAGCCTAGTCGTCCAAACGTGTCGGCAAGTATACATACTGCATCTATATATCCCATGCTTTTCTAGCAGCAAAACCAAGAGACAGCCAACGTTGGGGGGAGGGGGTATACCAGGAGGAGGGAAATATAGACTGGGAATGCGATGCAGTGGCAATGGGGCTTTGGGGCTCTTACAATCTACAAGGCGATGACCGGATCAATAAGCAGCCAAGGAGTCAGTCGCTAAGAAGTTGGTGAAACGCCAAACTGAGACGGGCCCATACGGTGACCCCTGACCTGTCGCACACAAAACTTTGCCTCCCCCCGTCTCTCCTTATTGCATTTCCGCCATTGTGCTCTGACTCGCAAGTCACACAACAATTAAAAACGTCTTTCCAAGAGGACCATCTAGACCCTAGAGCGTCAACAATGAAATGCGTCCTGCACATGCAACAATTCCAATTCATCAAAATCTCCAACATGGACCTTAACGAAGAACATACCCCCCGATTTCACAACAATGAAGACTAGGTGTTCGAACCCCTGAATTAACCGAGTTTAAAG
Source organism: Lepidurus couesii (assembly GCA_022832235.1). Lineage (NCBI taxonomy): Eukaryota > Metazoa > Arthropoda > Branchiopoda > Notostraca > Triopsidae > Lepidurus > Lepidurus couesii. The sequence goes on from JAGJRP010001435.1 coordinate 7,864, forward strand.
ATCTGCAACAATGAAATGGTGCCCATGTACACAACAATTGGAACCTCCCAAGTCAAACACTTTTTTGGAACTCCCAAAAAGTTGATCAAATTCGACAACAATCAAACACGACTCCCCAAGAGGCCCTAGCTTCAACAATGAAAATGGTCATTATGCACGCAACAATGGAAACCTGATTTCAAAACCACGAAAAATTCCCTAAAATCAAAGGCTGACAACAATCAAAATTAATTTATCAGCAAACGAAAAAGTCAACCATGGAAATTGGAAATCTCCCCTTTACTCGCAACAATGGAAACCTTCAATCAATCCAGATCTTCAAAATGCGAAACATTTACCCCAAATTGAATTCTTTCGCAACAGAACTCAACAACGAAACAACCCTCCACTGCTGAAAAGGTCAACAATGGATTTCCTACACCTCCAACAATGTCGGGCTGTTTTTATATATATTTTATAATTTTTATAACTTTATGTTTATTTCTTAATTTTATCATTTCGTATAGGTCGCAATTCCCTCCAACAATGGACCCTCTACTTCCAAAAAAGTCAACAATGGCTGCCTATACCTTCAACAATTAAATTTGGTGTTGGACCTGGTTTCCGAAAATTCGTTAAAAAAACATTCTTCAAACCAACCGTCAACAATGGATATTCTGCAACAATGGACCTTATAGCCAATGCTCAGCAATGACTTTCCCTTTCCGGCATTTCCTCAACAATACAATTTTTCCAAAAATTCTTTTCTGGAAATGGCGAATCATTTGCCCGGGATTTCAACTCGAGATTAAGGGTCCCCCCTTAGGCCTATAAAGAGGGGGTAGGAGTGGTCACGAGGTAAAACTTTGAAGGTTTCCGTGTTTGCTGTTTGGTCTACAAAAGTCTGTGCAAGGAAACGTTCAAGATCAAGTGTCTTCCAAGTCCCTTCGGCGCCTTATCAGTGGCAAAGGCGATAATTTTCCTCAATAATAAACCTGCAACTCTTCCTTCAGTATTTTCCTTCCTTCAATATTCCCCTCAAAAAGACAGAAAAATGGAATAAATAAAGCAAAACTTGTCCTGGTTCCCTTCAGGAACGGCCAATGGCGCCATAGGGTGAAAATGAATAACGCTCGCATTTACTGAGGGGAAAACCTCTAAAAATCGAACCAAGTCATGTGAAATCGAGTCTGTCAATTTAAAGGTGTCCAGATGGTTTTCTATCCTAAAAAAAGAGGGTTTCGATTCCCTGTCTTTGGGTCGATTAGGTTCTGTAGGTGGCTCAATGGCGGCGTTAAAACCGACAACAAGTAAGGAACTGGAACCGAAAAACGACAAAAAGGGACCAAAATGGTTGCTTACCTGCCATGTAAATGAGGACGACTGGGCAAATGGTGGTGTGTGATGGTGGATGTCGTTAAAAATGCAAGTTGCCTGGGCCGAACCCCTTGCCGTGGTCCTGGCTTGCCTTCTCTGTCACATTGGGACGTTAAGAATAATCCAAGCATCCCCTCGCAGCCCCAAAAGCGCTGGCTTTTTCAACGATAACCTTCACTTGCTTTGGGTAACGCACACATTCACAATTTCCTGAGGAAAAACGATGACTTTGTTGGGGAACAAAACACAAAACTTGCAGAACTGCTCTTCACACAAGATGACACGACTCCCTGTGGCCCTAATCAGGGGTCTTGCTTCCCAAACTGATTCTTGTCTGCTCTTGTTCTGGTCAGGAAATTAGCCTAGATGAAAAGAGTACACAAGTTTTCGAACGTTTTAATTTTTGTTCGCGAAATACAAATAGCTAAGATTCGGAAAGGTTTTGGGGTAGTTTAGGAGACATCATAGAGACGAGGAATCAAAGAGAGATTTTCATAGAGAAGCCCAATGGCTTCCGAGTCACTTACACTAGCAGTCACTTATAGTTTGTACCTCGTATATTTATACATGTATTGTGTTAGTGTGTACCCAACCCGCCATGGCTATCAGCAAACGTCTAAAAAGAAAAGCAACAGAGTCGGTGGTGAAGGATTTTTTTACCTGATGAAAGCGTTGAGTTAGCAGCAATTAGAGCATGCACGATCACAGATTAAAGAACACAGTACACAAAGAATTAATCCTGGATTTACTGCCTGGCGAATTTCAATGCAACCGAGGCCAGAAATATAGGTGCGCTATGGCCAAATGCAGCGGGCACGGGCCAAGATGGCGACTCCGGGGAGAAAACAACCGGGCTGCCGAGACACCAGGGGACTAAAAAGAGCTTTAACGGCGGCGTTCGTCATCTATGGGCAAATTTATATACTACATGATGTTTTCAATATGTAAGCAAATGCTTCAGATCCGTTAAGAGTGTAAACAAATACTTAATGGTTCGGGGATTTGTTGGGAATTTATTTGAATAAAAGGAAAATTGTTAACGAAGAGAAGTTATGGGATTGGAAAACAGATTGAAGAGTGTTTTGGAAGCGATTCAGTATTACTGTAAACCTAATTTCGATGGCTGGGCTCAGGATCAAACAGTAAAGAGTCTTGACGACGTAATTTCTTTGAATAGAGAGCAACTTCTAGAACTGATCAGTATCAGAGGATTGGGGATTAAAGTAGAAGGGCAATGTACCTCTGGTCCGTTAGATTCCAAGTAAGTGTAAACGCTTTTCCGGTTATTCTGTTTATGTTCAGTTGTGATAATGTTTTATCGAGATCGAGTCTATGGCGCTTAGTGGCTAATGCTCTTAGCGTAGAGTATATCGCTACTTTATTTGCGAAGTAGCTTGATATAAGCTCTTGGTACAACTCGTATTACGTAAACTGTCAAGACAAGGGCAACGTTAAACGAAACAAAATCAAAATTAGAACGCAGAAGGTTAGAAATCAAACCTATTAGGACTTGGAAGAGTCTTCAAATAGCTCTGAATTATGGTCACATTTAAGTTTCGATTATTAATTTCGCCGGCTTTGAAAAGCCAACAATAGTTATAAGAAGCGCAACGAGATTGTAAGAGAAAGAAGCTCTCTTTTAAACACAAACTGTCCTGTTGTTTACTTAAAAGAAAAAAAAAAACTTTTTACACAACGTTTTTATTGATTAGATGGCAATACGCCTGCTTGGGAAATTCATTATTGACGGAACTGAAGGACATTTTGCTCAAACTCAAGCTGGAAAATGAAAAGGCGCCGCAAATAGAACCAAACCCTCGAGCCCCGCCCGTTCCTCCCGATACTTTGTCGGTCCAGCAAGAAAAAACGGTCCAACAATGCTTCCAGCTCACAATAACGTTCGGCGTGTTGCCTTACCTCATCCCAAACTTGGGGATTCCTCTTTGTAAGCGATCGACCTTTTCGCATCTCGTAACCTCCGGTGAAACCGAAGAAATCGTGAGCCATTTCTTTTATTCTTCAGACAATAAGTTAATTTTGATTCTCTTTTAGAAATACGAGCGCTTAGTATTCATGGCAAGAAGTATTCTGGACTGGCTCCAAACTTCGCCACACTTAAACCCACTCCTCATTAGTAGTCACTTGACTGATCTGTTGGCAGTACTTTTTCAACTCGCCTTCGCCCCTGTTAAGAAACCAGACAATTCCAAAGTGCCCCCAACCTCAAACTTTCAAATGACATCAGCTTTTCATGCGCGCATTCAATCAGAGCAAACGTATTTTCGTCAGAAGTTGGATCAACTCCTAGACAACGTTTATCCCACGTTAGCCATCGAAAGCCTTTTGTGGTTACAAGGCCCTTCCCCCAACGCTGCTAAAGTCCTTCGAGTAATATTCGTTAATCTATTATACAGAACAATTGCAATAACTCATCTTAAAACGCTACAAGGTTTAAAAATAAAACATTAATTTCTGATTTCGTCAGATTTTGTTGTAGGCACTTTCAGAGTGACTTTACTCTAAAACTTTAATCATATTTTTGTTAGGATGCTCCGCCTTCTGCCCCACTTTGGCTTAGACTACGTTGCGGCAGTTATGTCACCAAATTTCTGCTCAAACCAAACGGATTGCGGACTATTATCCAAGCAGTGATTGGTACAGGACCTTGTACCGGTGTTGGCTCTAAAAGCGATGCTTTAGCTCGTTTAATCGCAACACCACCTAAGGGAATCGCAATTATTACGTATTTCGAGCAAATTCTCCCACAAGTACGGTGCTAGTATATGTCAAGTTCTTTTTATTGTTATTTTCTGACGTAAGTCCTAAAGTAAATGGAAATTCAAACTTTCATTTGTAGGTGTTGACCTTACCTAAAGACTACGTGAAACTCGCAGGGGAGATTCTCCGCCTAATAGCGGAAAAACAGCCCCAAACATTAGCAAAATACTGGGATGATCTCTTAATTTCATTGCGCCAATTAAGCGAAGGTGATCCTTTACCTACGGAGACTCAACTGACGTCAACCGTTGAATTAATTCACCATTACCTCGTCTATGGAAGCGATCCTTCCTCGCAGCTTCTGCAATTCTTGCGACCATACTCTCCAGTACTCTTTTCCATGTATGCTTTCACGCTGACTTCCATCCTCCACCTGAAAACAATGCTTCAAGAGATACTCCTCAAGTGGCTGAACTTTGACTCCGATCCTTTGCAAGCATTACGAGACCTAAATCTCGAAGAAAACCCTACCAAGATCTACCCCCATCCGGATCTCAGTTTCAGACTAGGATCTGATTTGGGGATCATTCCTGAGCTAAACGCCGATAATTCCCTGGATGACGACGCCAAAAGCGACACTTTAATCCGGCTTATCCGGTTACTAAACCAACCTAAGCTCACGTGTGAGTTCTTCTTAAGTTTGCTCAAAGAACTAACAAACATTGTCCGAACTCCCGAACCTGAAGTTACTACAAATCGGGATAAAAGCACCGTATTACTGGATTTGGAGCAGAAAGTAACGGTTTACACCGAGCAGTTGGGACGCCAGTTAGTTTTAGTCAGGTTAATTAGCAATTTAGCGTCTGAAGAATCACTGCAAAACGCCATAACGGAAAACGCGGAAACGGCGCTCAATTTCTGTCGACTCACGCTTGAAAGGGGCTGTGTTAAACCAGAGAAGAGCGACCATTCGTTGCCAGCCGAGACCCTGTGTCTCACCATGGCTGTGATTGGGATTCTGGCAGCCAATGGGCTGAGCTGGGATGTTTTGAACGGCCTAGAGCCGTTACTGGACGCGTTGGCGGAGCACCACGAGGACCAAAACGTTCGCTACGGGGCAAAGGACCTCCGCATCGCTATAGTAACGCGAGGCACCGGCGTGGAAGTGCCTATTGTCCCGACGAACGCTAAGGAACATTTTACTCCATTTCAAGAAATGTGGAATGAACTGCACGATCCACTAATTCCCGTGCAAGGCCACGCCCTGCTCCAATTAGGCAAATTAATCAAAATACGCGACCCTGAGACTTTGAAACACAAAGAACAATGCTTTGATAAACTCAACGTACGTTTTTCTATCCGTTTTAAATCTGAAAACCTTACTTTTTATTTGAATCCTTTTAAATTTAAGCCGTTTATTGTTTTGGTAGGAGTGTTTACGTCACGAAGACTCTTACATTTACCTAATGGCCGTGGACGCCTTAAGTTTATTGGCCGATTACCAACCCGATACGGTTTTAAACATTCTGCTAAGCCAGTTTGAGGAAGAGGAATTCTCCCAACGTTCAACTGAAGTTAAAATGACAATCGGGGAAGTCCTAGTGCGCGTAACTCGCCTTTTAGGTAGATCTTCCTTTAACTTTAATTTGAAAATGCAACAAAAAATAATTAAAAAAAATATAATTAGGTCCAATGACGCCAAAATATAAAGCAGAGCTACTGAACGTATTTTTGAGAGGTTGTCGTGATAATGACGCTTTTGTGCGAGCTTCGAGTTTATCGAACCTTGGGGAAGTTTGTGGATTGCTTAGCTTCAGTTTAGGATCAATTCTTTTCGAGGTTAAATCCAACAAATTTCACTTAAAGTCGCTAAGAAATTGTAACGTTCTTGTGTGATTTAGATCTTTGAATGCGTTTCATCCTGCGCTAAATTTGATCCTGCGATAGAAGTGAGACGAGCAGCTTGGATGGTGGTCCATCTAATGCTCAAAGGATTGAACCAAGACGCCCTAACAGTACTTTGTTAACCTAGCAATTGATCAGATTTGGCTCAAGTTAAGTTTATCTAGATTCTGCAACCAGTTTTACGTGATTTGCACCGAGCGCTACGACAAGTCCTCAAAACAGAACCGGATCAGGCTATACAAGCTCATGTGAGCTTAGCATTGGACTATTTGGACGCCATTGTGCTCCAATTCTTGAAACCGCCTGTACAGAGCTCCAAAACCCTTTACCTGACACGCCCCCTTCCTTAACTGTGCCTTTGCGTAGGAGATAAATACAGTATTTTGTTAAATTTTATGTATTTGTTAATTTTTGAGTTTTTTTTTTACTTTTCGGATTGCGACTCGTTCGGCGACACTTTTTCCTTTTTCTGGAAAAACGATTTGACTTTGGCTAAAATCGTTCTTTGTTCTTTTTTGGTTTTTAGGGCGAGTCTAAAAAAAGAGTTAAATTAAAGTTTAAAATTAGAAAAAAAATAGACTTAGTTTTTACCTTTTGGTGGTGAGATTATGCAAAGGACCGAAAGCCAGGGCTAAAACGGTGCACGTTAGGCAAATAACATTGTAAGGCATGCTAAAATCAGGGGTTGGTAACACCACAATGGGCGTTTCTGTAGTAATTCGAACAATGTAAGCTTGCTGCGAGACATTTAAGCTATAAAAAAGGGAGGTTAAGATTCGGAAATAATATTTTTAGACAAATTTTGGGGGTTGAGTTTACCTGGAGTAAAAAGTTGTGCCGTCTTGAGCTAATCCAGTGTAGTTTCGGGTGACGGGTAAGGCGGCGGTAATGACTGCAGCCGGTAAATGAAACCCATGATTGGCATCGGGGGGATATTCGAGCCACTTGAGGAATGCGACGTCGAAATCCAAGGAAATCTCAGTTACGGATGCCGAAGGCAACGAGAGACGTAATTCTAAGTGATGGGGACGTTCGCGGTCCCTAGCTGGTACGTAATGTGAAAAGCCTGAGGGGATAATGGAGGAATTTAGCATTTTAATTAATAATGGAATATTGAAAAATCACTCTCGGTGACTGGGGCTCCTTTGGAATTCGTAATGCGTAACGTATGCATGTAAAGACGTAGGTACCAGGGCACGATATCCATATAAGTTACATTGATGGGACTACTGTAGTAGTTGTTGTGTATCCTAGTCACAAGTCGGCCTCTTTCTTGACCATATCCTAAAAAAGAGTAACATAATAATAACAATAATAATAAAGAAGAAGAAAGTAAACTGATGATTTGAACTAGGATGATTTGTAAGGGTTCATTGGATTGGGTACCTGCGATGAAACGGGAAACGTGAAGGAATGGATATGGGATTAGACCATAGACGAGGGATTTCTTGTAGACTGCTTGGATATTCAAGGGTCCTTTTAGTGTTTCTTCCTTAATGTTGTATAAAGCGAACTGCGAAGTTGTGCCTCCGCGAGTACTTGAGATGGTTTTCGTAGGCGGCGGATTCAGGAGGAATGAATTCGTCTAAACAGTTCAAATGAATTCATTCATTCATTTTTATAAACTTCCCCAAGAGCAATTACAGTATATGCCGCTCATCGTGATCACGTTTGTCAAGTGGATATTGATTCTATTAAAGGGGGAGTCAGGTGCAAAAAAATAAAAAAATATGTTGTAGAGGAGACCAAAAGAAATGTTCAAAATCAAAATCGGACCTTCTATTCATAGGGACGTCAGCATCATCTTTCTTTTGAATGCTCAAACAAGTGTTTAAGTGCTTTTGTTAATTT
>JAGJRP010001436.1:0-15650 GCA_022832235.1 Lepidurus couesii
AGGAAGCTTATTACAGTTCCAACACTCGATTCGATCAGTTCAGGTGTAAATTGTCTGTTACGTCCTGATTTGAATAGGTAAAACAGTATTTTCTTTTAGGAATAACGAAAAGAAGACGTTAAGTGGTACACTAATCAAGATTTTGTCTAATTACAAAGATTTTTTTAAAGAGTTAGTTTGAAAGGAGTTAGTTTTAACTGAACAGGTGCGATAATAACAGAAAAACGGAAAAAAATACGTGATTTTTTAAATTTATTTTTTGGGTAAATATGGAAAATGAATTGTTACTCACAGAAGGTCGTTCCTGCTGATCCCCATGTAGGTGATAAAGCTCACGACTCCCACCAAAGCGCCGCCCATAATGACGACTAAAGGGTACACCTGAATAACGACAGCCCAGGTTAAAAAAGAACTAAATTAAATTGAAAAAAAAAATCAGTAAGAACAAAAGGTAGAAATTCGATGTCGTATTAGCTACGTATTAGTTCATCGTTTTTCCTCTGGTGGTAAACAAAAAATCTGGATTTTTTTTTGGTACATGTCCCTCCCCTTTCTTTCTGGATTCCTCGATAACCGAACTATCTAGTCACCTAATTAGCGCTCGCGTAATTAACTAGTAACTAACCAATTGAAATCGCCCGTTTGAGCACCTTTTCATGGTCGTTTCTTTAAAAAACCTACAGTATCGATCAGCCGGTTCTTTATTAGCGTAGCTCGGGGTTGTGAGTGGTTCACTGGCTAAAAATGGCGGAATTTTGGTATATTTGGGTAGTTTTTTCGTGAATTAGCGACTTGTTCGTCCCAGGCATGACTTTCAATTACTCTTGAAGAGAATTCGAACAGTTTAACACAATTTCTAACTGTAATTTCTTCGTCTCTCCCGGAAAAAAACTCTATAGGGGCGCGAAAATGGAACGAAATGCATCAGCAGGCAGCTACAGCACCGGGCCGATCCTTATTGACGCCGGAGGGAGTCCTAACGCGGACCAAACCTCCTCAGGCCGGTCTTCTCCAGTGGATGCAGCCCAAAACAAGCTGTTTGTGGGTGGCCTGAGCTGGCAGACGTCCGCTGAGAAGCTCCGGGAGTACTTTGCGCAGTACGGTACCATCACAGACGTTTTGGTCATGAAAGATCCGCTCACCCAAGTAATAAACCCATTTCCCTTGGAAATCAAACGATTGTTTTTCTTTTTCTTTTTTTCTATTTTTTTCATTTTTTTTTTTCAATTTTTTGTCTCTAGAGGAGTCGAGGCTTCGGATTTATAACGTTTGCCGATCCTTTGAGCGTGGATCGCGTGCTGGCCATTCCCGCCCACACGTTGGACGGCAAGAAGATCGACCCTAAACATGCCACCCCGAAGAATCGCGCCAAAACCGCCGCGGGGGCGTGTCCGGGTTCATCCCGTACGAAGAAGATCTTCGTGGGCGGCGTCTCGCAAGATACTTCGGCCGAGGAAGTCAAAGGCTACTTTTCCCAGTTTGGCAAAGTGGACGAAGCGGTGATGCTCATGGATCAGCAAACGAAACGCCATCGCGGCTTTGGTTTCGTCACGTTTGAATGCGAGGAAGTGGTGGACCGAGTCTGCGACATCCATTTCCACACCATCAAGAACAAGCGAGTGGAATGCAAGAAAGCCCAGCCCAAAGAGGCGGTCCTCCCCGCCGCCCTGTTAGCCAAACGAACCGGTAACGCCGCAGCCGGCGTTTTAATCAACGGCTTAAACGGTTTGGCCAGCATGGGATTGCCGCCTTCCAGCATGGGTTTGACGGCCCAGCAACTGGCCGCTGCGCAGGCGCAAGCCGTCCAGGTGGCGGTTCAACAATCCGCCGGATTGGCCAATTATGGCAAGTTTTACTCGGGCTATCCAGCGCTCGCCAGCTACCGATTCAGTCCGTACAGCGTTCCAGGAGCGAGCGCAGTCAATACCACGCCTACCGCGACCTTAAACACGCACAATGGCCTTACCAACGTCAACATGGCCTCTTCCCCGTACCAAGGCTACAGTCTTACCAACGTCGACATGTCAAGTTTCCAGGGAGTCGACTGGAGCGCCATCTATGGGATGGGAATGTATGTCTAAAGCATTTCTGCCCGCAGCCAAGCTTCAGAAAACACTCAGAACTACAGAATTACAGCAATAAGTCAAAGAAATTTTTTGAGACAAGACCTTTGGAAAGTTCCTGCTCCTTCCTGCAAAGCTTTTTCCCTGATTGGGGAAGAAAAAACGACGGGAAAATATATAAAACAGCAATAAATACGACAAAAAAGGGAAGAAATTGCGCGACGTATTAAGAAAAAGTATTAGCTTTCTATATATAATTCAGAGCTGTGGGGAACGTTACGGCTGGAAATGTTTTTGAAGACGGAAGATGAAAAAGGAAGATATTTTCTTGCCATTTGCCTTTTTTGGAACGAGACGATCTCAGTTGTGCTTTTTCATGGAAGAAAAACAAAGAAAAAGAAAACAAAAGAAGGGGAAGAAATAAGCTGAGCTTCGGGAAGACATCAACTATGCAGAAATTTGCGGCTGCTGCTACTTTAGGTGGTGGTGGGCGTGGTTTTGTTTGTTTCTTCTTTTTTCTTGGGATATCCGTGCGTGCCAATTTAGTACGGCGTCACCAGATGTGTGCCAAAGAAGAACTTGTAAAAAATTTGGCAAACTTTTTTTCCCCAACTTTTCAAAGTGAAAGTGTTGAGAAAACTGACTTAATCGAAGTTAAAAAGAAGATATTTGGATTGCGAAAAAATGATCCGATTTATGCAAGAAAACTAGACGACTTATTTAAGAAAATGTACACGTGTCACAACATGTTTTAGTCAATATTTGCGTTCCCCCCAAGTATTTTTTGGATTTCTTATACGAAAACCACAAAGCAAAACGGAATTAACTATTCGGGTTTAAAAAAAAAGTAAATTTCGCAAAAAATTCTCTTTTGTTTTGCAAGAAAAAGTCTATGCCAAAATGTCAGCGTTTTCGGTTTTGGAACGTGTGTGAATACTTGGCGCAACTTGAGCAATAATTTTTCCCCCAAGAGATTTATTACTAATTAGGATTGTAAAGTACTTAAAAAAATTAAGATGATTTAAAGAGTTATTTTTTTGGGGAACTTATTTCTTGCCTTTTTGTTCTGGTCGAATATTTGAGGGAAAGGGATTAGAAAATATTTGGAATCTACAGAAAACTCCTGCCCTTGGTTTATTTTTGTCGTTTATTGTTTGACATCATTTCACATTTTTCCCCCAATTTTGGTAGTCATGGTTAAGTAGTTTTAATTGGTAGTTCCATCACTAATTGAGTAATTTTTTATGCTGGGCTTGCCATAAGAAAAAGCCGTAGTAGTTGATGTTTTTTGGTAGTTGAATTTGTTAAAAAAGAGGCTGGGTTTTTAGATAAAAAAAAGTCGTAGTTCGGGCCAAAAGCCAAATGTTCAAGTCAAAAAAAGCCTCTTGTAGTGTTGGATTTCTACTTCCAATAAAACCTGTCACTTGACATTTTTTTCTTGTAATTTTCTGAGCTGCCTTTTTTTACTGTATCACTGTCAGAATTGAATACCCTGGGCGATTTTTTCTCGGTATTTTTGGAATTTTTTTATATTAGGAAATAGAAATAACTCAATGGGCTTACACACATTAACGCAGTAATTAGTTTCGCATGGCATGCTTTACTGACTAAAAAAATACAGCATGATTATAGCATGGATGAAGGGGTAGTTGATTAACGTGATTTTTTAGTCGTGTCAATTGAGTTTTGACTCCATTTTGAGTTTGTTGAATCTCAGGGGCTTTTTTGGGACAAAACGAAAGTCAACGTCGGAAAAAGCTTTTTTTTAAAAAAAATAAATAGAACCAACAAGTGATATTACTATGATCTTCCCACCCGTTTGATACTTGAAAAGAAATGGATTCCTTGAAAGAGCTTAACACTTTATGAAGAAGAGAAAGAGAGAGAGAGTCTACATTACACGAAAATTTAAATTAAACTTTTTTTTATGAAAAACGATTTTCTTACCTCTGGTGTCATACGCATCCTATTCATCAAGCGGGCTTGAGTTGCTGGATCCATCATGTTGTTTTTCTGCAACATCATCAAGATAAACACTTCAAATTAAGTAATCGCATATGGTGTTATGTAATCATTCCAAAATTGTAAATTTCTAACTGGCTTTTTCAGTCATAATTTTACATTATTGATTCTAAATTTTCTAACTGACAACCGAAGAATTATCCTTTCTTAATTTCAGAATTTTCAGGAAAATCTTATTGGTTTAATTACTTGTTTCCAATACTTTATTTCGGCTCTTGTGGTTATGTAAGTCGAGCGTTGCCACGGTACATTTCACGTTCATAATTTGCAATTAACTCTATTCAATTTCAACCCAATTTTTTTAATATTTTTCTTTTAATTTTCTTAGTAAGCTAGGCTTTACAGGTGTGTGGCATACTACGTCGTAGCTATAGGTTTTACGACGTCACGTGATTTCAGCAAAGCTCCGGGTCTTAGATAAGCTTTGCCAATTAACCTTCGATCGCCAGAATTGATTAATTCTTATTTTCGATCCTATCCTGTGCTTACCAGGAATCCTTTCAGCCAATTATGGCTTTTTCCGCCTTTTAAAGAATCTGTAATCGGCATTTCGAAATATTCTTTGAATTTTCTCTGTAAAAACCTTAACACTCTTTCACTTTCAACTGTTTCACTCGATTCTGCGTGAAATACTGAAAGAAAGACACCCTTTGCGCCCACTCTACGAATGTTCGTTTCGTTTGTTCAACTTCAAACGTTCGTTTCGGGAAAAATTTGTAGGTTGTTTTTACCTGATCAACGTTGAATGGTCCCACAAGGCAAACGTTCAATTCTAGAGGTTCAAAGCGCGCCAAATTTGAAGTTACAAAGGGAATAGAACTTCTGAGGGTCAGTTGAACTCGATGAAAACGCCAATTCAACTCCTACACTTGTGAGCTTGGCTGGGCAGTAAGGTGCAGATATATAGGGCCTGTGTACGTGACTCTTTCCAGCCGTAATATGGCGGATTTTCTACCCCGGTTCTTATGCGTCCTATCGCGGGGAATTTTGGGCATTTTACGCTGGCGCAGACCTACCCTTACTAAAATAAATATACAAATTGAAACACAAGGTTTTCCTTTCCTGGTAGCTTCCTTCTAGTCGGAATACATCCTTTTTACAAAAACAGCAAAAAACAACGCATACTTTCCATTCTTTAGCGGAAGCGGTTCTACGCAAGCGGGGAAGTTCGATTCATTCTTGCAACATAAATACAAATTGCGAAATAGAAGCGTAACAGTCGAGGTGACCTTAAAAAAGCATAAAAGGAAACAAAACAAACAATGTTGTGTGATAAGACCGAAGCTTCTAATTTTGTAATCCATTCTCTTTGGGTGCTAAACAGATAAGATAAAGTAAAATGTCCTTGGCGTTTCTGGACTTTTTTGTTAGAAAAATAATATATTTCGCCAATAACACTTCCTCAGCGGTCACCCCTAATTTTTCTAAAGCCAAGTGTCAATATTAAGTTGCTGTTTTTTTTTGTTTTGCTTTTTTTGCCTCGTCATGGTGTAAATAAGCGCATATATGCAACCTCGTGATGATCTCAAATAGCACTCGTGTTATGTTGGACCATCGTAACACGTGAGAGGGTGCTCATTTAGGCGCCGTGGACGTCAGTTTGGACGTCACTTAATAGCCTTGTCCTTTCCGTGCCCCTATAAAACGTGGAGAACAACACGTAGGCCTGCCGATAACCATATTTTTTATTACTGTTCAGTAAAGTACCAAAACGAGGGTTCTTATATTGATCCAAAATAGCGATTCTTCTGTTTAACATCCATCCCTATATATAGAAGTAAAGGTCGATTCCCATGGCGTGTATGGCATGATCTCAGATTAGGGTTTCTGCCCCTTTCCAAATACCAGGCATAGCTAGTGAGCCAGAAATGCGTTGTTTGCCTCCGGATCTTCTAAGTGACTGTTTTTGAAGGATTGCAACACACTGATATTGACGGATCGGCGCAGATATAGGATATGGAAAGGGCAGAAATAATCTTGAATTTCTGTACCAGAGGTTGAAGGTACAGTGATCAAGCAGTAATGATTGCAGTAATTTATTGAATTCTAGCAATTTCGGGAATTTCCGAAGAGCATGAATTTTGTATTTCCTACCGACAACAAGAATGTTTGTTTGCGAGTTTTTAGTAGATAAAAAAGCGGGTTAAATTGCTGATGCGGCGCGTACTTGGACATTTAGCAAGACAAGGAAAGAAAGAGGGAAAGAAATTAAGGAATTATATCGTCGAGAGCAATATCCAAAACGGATATTGCTTGAGATCCGGTGCGGGTTTTTGTAATATTACTAAAACCTAAGCGAATAGAAACTTATTCAGCGGGTGCGTCTGCTTTCTCGACCTTCTCGGAAGAAAGCGAATCTTTGTTATCACTTGTGTCTGCTAAATCTTCGCCTTCTTTCTTCTCTGGCTCTCCTGCTGCTGCTGCTTCTTCTGTGACTTCTCCTTCTTCTACTGCGTCAATTTTATCTTCATCTTCTGCTGCTTCATTTTTGTCTTCCTCGTTAGGGGCAGTACCGGCAGGATCTTCCTTAACTACAATCTCAGCTTCGTTCGCGTCTTCGACATCAACAACCGCATGGTGTTCGTCTTCTTCGTATTCATCTGCCTTTTCAGGAACAATCGTAGCTTCTATGATTGGTTCCATTACCTCTTGAGGCTCGTCAGGAAAGTCGATCTGGGATTCTTCAGGATCTTCCAAGTCCAGCGCTGGATCTTCATGTCCTGGCTCATGTGGCTCTTCTTCCTTTTCAGGTTCTGTGTCATCATTGCCATCTAGCGGGACTGTTTCAGACTCGTTGACGAGTGCAGCCATCGCCTCGGGCTCTTCCACTTCTTGTCCAACCATTTCTGCTGCCTCTTCCTGATCGTTTTCGAGTTCTGGAGCCGATTCTGGCTCCGGATCCGGTTCCGGACTAAAACCTGGAGCTTTCTCGCTACCAGGCGTCTGGAAGCAATAAGAAATAGGTAAAAGTGTTCGAAAAGAAAGTGGCTAGGAAACTCCTTTTGCGGACGGTACTGGCACATACACAAACTGGCGTGGAACACTCAAAAACGATGTATTTACAAAACTGTCAAAATGAATCCGAAAGTGTATCGCTACGGTCTTGGTGTGAGCTGCAAAAAGGGCCATAGCAATAATAAGCTGTCATAAAAAAAGTTTCAAGAAAAGGAACAACCAAGTTTGGGAGGGAATATTAACTTAATTGAGTTCAAATCAAGGGGTGAAAGTAATTTGCATGGCCAGGCGTATCAGCTGCATATGGAAAACACGCATAAATATATATATATTGAAATTTAAAAAGTGGAAAGAATCGAACTTGAAATAACGTGGACGATTTCGGTTAATTGGTGCTTTCTTACATTAAACTTAAACATAATTCTAACAGCTTAGTATGTTCTGTCTGGGCAGCATTAGAGAATTTTTGGTTTGATAACGATAAGGGACAGTTTTTCTTTTGCACTGTGATTGCTTTTTAATTTTACGGAAGATTTCGTCCTTATATAGCACTAAGAAGGAAAACTGTTTTGGAAGCGCAAGTTCCCCAGCCTCTAAGAATTATTTAAAAAAAAAAATTGGAATCAAAATCGTAGCCTTTTTATCAAAAAGTTTGAAAAAATGAGGTTTCAGTGCTTGGGCCTTGTTATTCTAAATTATTCTTGTATGTTTTTTTTCCCGCGAAGTTCATGGCTGGTTACCTCCTCCTTGGTCTGTTTCTTCGGCCAGGGGTTGTGGTGTGTGTGGAGCAGGGCTCTGTGAGAAAACACATAACATCACACGTGAGCACAAAAAGAAACTCACACGCATTACAAACCATGTGAACTTTCGTTTCTTTGAGTACATATTAGAAAAAACATCAAAACGCGAGTGGGCGTGGTGTAGTGAATGGCGTGAGTAATGAGCGTTGTGAATTGTGCTTAATTACTTTCTTTTTACGCCTTTTACAAGGATATTTACACATTTAAAAGGTTTTAAACCCGTTATTTTTAAGTTAGAAGTGAATCTGCGAACTTGAAATTTGAACCTCGCGCCAAGCTTACTTCATGACATTCTGAATTCAAATGTCCCGCTTTAGCGTGCCGCTAGACGGTGCGCGCTACCTTGATTGACCGTTGGTGTTCAAACACGCGCCCACCGCCAGTTTTCAGAGTTTTTGTCATGATTTTCAATTGCTGAACTTCATTGCTTGCGATTATATGTTTTTAGGGGGCGGATGGTGTTTGGGTTATTAACTAGGGGTGGTTTTTGTGTTACCTGAGCTCCCGAAACCCGACCTTCGGAACACAAGGAGGTGACCATGGACAATGGGGTGTTCCTGCCTTCGTTAATTTGACGTAAGTAGGCTTTGTCATTGAATATCTTTTTGTCGCCTCCGCCAGGCAGGTGTTGAGCGTTCTCCAAAGATCCTATTTTACTCTGGGCTTTGTCTTTAAAATCCACGTGGAAGGAATCGACCTGAGGTGGGATTTATAACAAGAAATTCCTTAGAAGTTTCTGGGCCTGGAATGGGACAATTAGACGGGCGCAAGGAGGAAGAACTTGAATATCTTTTTTCGCTGAAACAACTATAAAATTAGATAGAATCAATCAACCCATGCTGTCCTTGGCCAAGAAAAATAATGCGATTAATTCATCACGTTGTTAATCTAAATCCCCCGGTTTTCCCCAATGTTAGGAAGAATGTCACAGAAATATAGGTCATACGCTTTTGACATTTGCCCATTAAGATGGATCCATTAGTTTAGGAGAGAAGGGGGGTTTCCGTTTTTAGGTCACAAATGATCGTTCTGATAGTTCTGGAACAAGCATAGGCAGTTTCATGACACGTTCTTTGTTATTTAAGCAGCACGCGTATTAGTTTTTTCTGGTGCATTCCTGCGACGGTGCGAAGCCAACATGCACATGCATGCAGTAATGTTACTTTCGCACGATTCACGCTAGTCAAATTTCCAAGCAGGCAAGCAAGCTGTTAATGAAACAAGAAAACTCTTGGGAAAAACTTACCTTCACATCCCCACCTCCTGGCACGTGCTTCGCGTTCGCAGTAGAGCCGACTTTAGGTTTAGCTTTATCTTTAAAGTCCAATTTCTGCGTCTCGATCTTCTTATTGCCCCCGCCTGGTTTGTGGGCCGCATTCTCCATGGATCCAATTTTGGATTTCGCTTGCCAATTCAACTTTTGAGTGGTGATCTAGATTGGCAGAACCAATGTCAACAGTACAAGTAGAAATATGTTGGAGTCAGATTGAATTTTACAGATCGGAACATGTTTTGCTATTACTTTCTTCTCGCCTTTGGCCGGTTGATAGGTATCATTACGCGCGCCAACCCGGGGCTTGACTTCAAACTGCATTTTCTTGCTCTCAATCTTCACATTTCCGCCGCCAGGTTTGTAGCTCGAGTTATCCAACGACCCGATTTTTGACCGAACTCCCTTCAAGTTTGGCGAAGGAGCATTCCCCACTTGGATTTTATTCATTGAAACCTCTATGGACATAAATAGATAGAAATGTGTTAGTTAATACTATAATTTCTATAGCGGGCAGTTGGGATTTGGAAGCCATTGGAAGGCTTGCTTTTTCTTAATTCCGTTGCAAGAACGGACTGGATCTATCCGGAGACTCTTCAAGTGTCATGCGGGAAGCTATATTGAGCTCCGGAAGTGCGTCTTGCAGTAATAAACAGTCGTGATGTAATAAGAACTAGAAAAGACAGCAACAAAGTGCAAATTCGCCAACTCTTGTTGGGCGAACTGCTTACTTTTCTTGTTGGGCGAGCTTTGGCCACTGTTCCACGAGCTGCTCGGCGAAGACTTGGAAGAAAATAACTTACTCTGTCCCCCCATAGTAGATTTGGATGGAGAACCAGGAGTAGTCGGAGTTTTGTTCTTGTTGGACTTCATACTCCGAGAAGGCGACTTGGACGGCGATGCGGACCCATCATTCAGCTCCTAATTTAATGCAGATTTATTAACGAGTTTCTTTAGCTAGAAACCCCGTCGTTTGTAACTACATATAGATTTTCACAGAAATTTTGTTTCTTCGCCTAAGCAATCTTTTATGGAAATAGGTTTCCCAGCAGAATATACTTCCTTCGGGAATCCATTTCTGGAGAAGAATACATTTTCGTGACAGAATGTATTTAATGCCAAACTGTCTGTTCAGAAATGTACATTTCTCAGGCAGAAATATTTCTTCAGGAGAAAGATTTCTTTTGTAAATAGGACATATTTTCTTTATTTTATTTTATCTTGCAATTCAACTCTCCTGAATTGATTTGGCTATAAAAGCTTGAGTTTTTTTTAAGCTAAATTTCTGCCAGAGATCCATTTCTTTGTTTTCCAGTGCAAATTACCTTATCTTGCGTAGTTTCGTCAACGCCGCTATCGTGATCACCTTCTAGAAAGAAAAGGGAACAAAACAGAACATTTTGTAAGAACCTGGGCAATGAAAATGGAGTGCGGACCACTTTTTCTGTCGCTTTGTGAGTTATTGATCTGGCAGACGATGCCAAGACACCCATTACATCCGCCGGATGACTAGCGGAACGTAATTTTTTTTTTTTTTTAAGAGCAAGTTGGCAAAGTCTGGCTCATGGGCTGTCTGTAGACCGTGCCGAAAGAAAGTTCGCAAAATTCTAACCTGTGTGCAAAGGGGGCCGGGGGGTGATCTTGGGTTCAAGGAGGACTTGGGAAGGTTGGAAGACGATTTCTTTCAAAATCTGGACCATGTCTTGCAGATTGGCCGCCTCTTCGCGTTTCGCCGAATTATTTCGCGAACGCGGATGGGCTTGGTGGGCGGGGCTGTTGGAAGCACGGGATCGGTTCAGGGGAGAATCGTTGTTGTCACAAAGCGAATCAGGCAATGGATTCGTTGGATTCACTGATTGCCCTGCGTCTCCCGTATTGAGAGTATTTTGCTCCATTTCTTTTGAACTCTAATTTTCTTGGTTGCTGTTACTATTTTGGTTTGCGACTGGGTAAAACTTTTGGTACTGAAGTGTTGACTTTGAACGACTAAAGAATCACAGAGTTTTGCTAATTCGATTTTTTTCGACCCTTCTTTACTATAGAAACGTACGAGTTGGACTAAGCTGGGACTGTTTTTCCCGGTGACACGGCCAACAAGCAGCAAGGGCAGCACTGTGCAGAAGTTGGACGCAAAAGGGGCCACGCCCACTTAAGCTCCTCCCATTCTATGGGGTGAAGTAGAAGTTCTAGAAAGCTCTTCCCCACCCAACCCCAACATTAGGGGATCGATAAGTCTGAGCAAATTCCATAAAATTTCCGAGCGCAATATCACTTTTTCTCTCTTTTGAAATGTTTTGTGCTAAGCAGGAACTTTATTAAAAAAAAAAAAAAAAAAAAAATTGGAGGATTCGTAAAACCTTCCTCCAAATCCTTGCAAAAACCTTGCTAATCCTCTAAATAATTTTTGTTCGTTTACAAAACGTTATTCAACGTCTTCATAGAAGAGTAATTTGATCTATGGGGAGTACTTAGCGTGTTATTAGGTTCTGAAGGAGAAGCACGAGAGTGTGGAGAGTCTTTCTTGATCTTGAGCTATAAATCACACCGTTGTCGTGGTTCTCTAGTAATAAGTAGTACAAATAAAACTGAAACTATGGCCGAATTTAGTGCAGAAATGTAGAAGCAATTGGCTCCCGTAGTTCGGGAAATGAGATTCCATTCCAGCTTGCACGCAAGTGGATCGCTGCGAATTATCCGCGATGTCTCGCATTCCTAACACCCCCTCCCCCTCGCACACATGCACTGCGGGGCAGTATAACGCAAGATTTCGTTTTAACGAAGCAATTTGGCGGTAATATCCATATGCTACAAATGGTCTTAGGAAACAAAAAATTTAATATACATTATATATTTTCCCCATTTTATTATTAAAGTACTCACTTTTTTGGAATAGAAAGTATTGGAGTATTAGAAGCAGTTATCATAAGAAATAAGTTGCCAAGTAATAAAACGATCCAAGCAAATTATTATAAGAGCCTTTCCCTTGAAATTATTTTATCCTCGGTAATATTTCCTTTTATGACGTATAAATTCCCCTTAGCGAAGCTTGCTGGCAGAAGTAAATCTTTTATAAAAAGGAAACACGAAATTCCGGCCGTGTTTTTACCCAGATTTCTACTGAGAGAAATATAGGCAACTTCCTGTGACAGCCATAACAGTTTCTTGCGCGCCTTTATTGGCGAAGTTAGACAAGTGTGCTGATCGTGTTGGCACGCCTCTTTTGGACTCAATCACAGCTTGACAATAGTGTCTTTTCCGACCGAGCGACATGTTTTTGTGTGTTCTAGTTTAACACAGGCCGAGTTGGATATATCCATAGCATGTCAGGGGCGGACCTGGCGCCGGTTGGTACTCCTACTTTACTCCGGATCCATTGCGAGCTTAAAGATCTTGTCTTCATATATTAAACACGCCACCGAGACATTAAATTCTATGAAACATTAGCCCGTATTCTTGCGCCTATATACAGGAAAATCTCGACCATTATCCCTCAACCTAAATCGTGCACTATTCCTATTCACGCTATTCATGCGTACCGCCCACAACCGAGATTGGAGAAAGGGAAGAATCTCTATTGTTACGCAATCCTGGGTGAGTTTTGTTCGAGATGACCCCGTTTTAGCATTATTGCGGTCCTTCTACAAAGCGCAGGCGTGGACTTTTATTGATTCGTTTAGTTTTGGCTCCATACACGTTTTAACTTTGTTTTTGTTCATATTTCTGCCGCTTGTGAATTAACAATACCTTTTTCGGCACTAACTCACAAGCTATTTTAAGAGCAAAAATATACATTTAAATGGGAATTCTTGCTTAACCATATTAGGGCGAACGTTTTGGGTGAACGACTATCTCCAACTCCATGTATTAGGGAAAGTGTTTGGGAATACATTTCTGCCGTTTGCCGGCCAGGTGTGCTATTACTTTGCATAGTAGCGAGTTCCGTGAGTCACCTGGGCAGTTTATAGCCGGGAGCATAGTACCTGGACCTAATGTACGAAAAGGGCTAAAGCGTATGAAATTGATCCCGAAACCCGAAATAGTAAGTGAAAGGTGCAGAAGTAAGCCCCAAACCGAAAAACAGAAGGAAACAAGAGTCCTATACTACTATTGTTGCGTGTCCTTTTTCATTTATATATAGTAATGAGCCGGCATGATTCATGGATATCAGTCCAGTCCAGTCCCCCCACTCACACGACTCTTAGCAATGCGGTCTTTTCTTATCCCGACAATGTTTTCTTTAGTATTTTGGAATAACAAAGACCCCGCTACTTGCGTTTTGTTTACAAAACTCAGAAATCCAACACGCACGAGGGTAAAAACTGCTGATATGATAGTGTATTCTAAAGTTATTTGAGAAAATTCCGTTTCTACTTTGGAATTTCCTGCTAGCTCCGTGAAATGGGGATAAAGGTGTGAAAAGTGAATAGAAGCAATTGTGTGAGATTTCGAGCCCCTATAACAGGTTAGCTATGACGTCAGGTGTATATTTAGCGAGAGAAGGCTAAAAGAGCGTAAAAGTTTGGGGAATGAGGAAACGTCCACTTGTTGAAATCTCTCCCTTTGCTTCAGCCAAAAAGAAAAGAAATCATTTTTAATTGCGGATAGAGACAGTCAATTGCCTAGGGCTAGAAGGCTTAAGACTGAAAATTAACTTACAGACGTTGGAAATTCGGGTAGTTGGTTCAAGTGTGTGCTTAATCTCATAGTTAATGAACTGTACACATTTTTTGGAGTGAAATTACCTTGAGACGGAAGAGGTGTTGACTCATTAGGTTCTAATGAGACGTGTTCGCCAAGATTTTCTTCTGCGACGTCAGCCATGATTTCTGCCAATGGATCCAATAGGACCAGTGGGACGGTAA
The DNA here is from genome assembly GCA_022832235.1 of Lepidurus couesii. Classification (NCBI taxonomy): domain Eukaryota; kingdom Metazoa; phylum Arthropoda; class Branchiopoda; order Notostraca; family Triopsidae; genus Lepidurus; species Lepidurus couesii. The sequence goes on from JAGJRP010001436.1 coordinate 13,973, forward strand.
ACACAAATTATGTATGGGAAAAACGAAAGCTGGTGTGGTCCGCAGGTATCCCACTGTGTATCTCTTTCGGGTTATTGGAAATCGATATAGTGAATTATTGAAACTTTTAGGCGAGCGTAACACGTTTGACCTTTCCAAAATGCGCACTTAAAGACAACTTAAAATGGACTTGTTAAGAAGCGTTTATTTTCCGCACTTTCTCATAACACTATTGGTGTCGTTATATGATTTGAGGAGAAAACATTGCCACTTTTTACGCGTACACGTGTTTTTTAGCGTATGGAGTTTCAAATTGGGGGAAACGAAGTTGGTTGGGATTATATCGTGTTCGAGCAGTGGGGACCGACTGCGACCTAATGGTACAAGTGCTCGATCATATGTAGGACCCAGGCCACTGCCAGTACAATATAAAGAGAAGGAGAGAGAACGCAAGGAAAAGACACAACCCGACATAATAAACTCAAGCATGCAAGCCTTAGAACGCAGCCCCCAGACTATACACGAAGACAAAAGACAAAGAACTTTCCCGAAAGCAATGATAAACATGCATGATGGACAGGACCATCATTCCTGAAGTTGGGAAAAAGCACATGAAAGAAAAAAGTTCGACTTTGACGAGGCGAACCTATTTTCTGAAAGCACAGGAAATCAACAGAAATGGCCAATAAGATTTATCGTCGCGATTTAAGGTGGATTTAAGCGCTCTACATGTGTTACATAATAATCTATCAAGAAAGTGTGATTGTCAACAGGGATTCATTTCTAATCTTCACCTCAACTCTGAATGAGAAATCAATTTCTGAAGAGAAAGTTAAGCTCGTATCCTGTACAAATCGTTAGTCCAACTTTTCTACGGAACTGGTGAGAAAGCAAAAATTCTAAGGTCATAAATCTAGGGATATAAAGAGTTGGGTCAAAGTTGAAGTGATTCCATTGTGGTTCCGTTACTGCGACTTTTGCAGCTCTCAAAGTTACAAATGGAAGTCACCAAGGAAACGGCCTTTGCTTATCTTTTCTTAAGCGTTGTGTAAGATTCGTGCAATTACTTTGGATTGTTGCCAATAAAGATTTATGCCTTAATTTTAATGATACTTTGTTTCATCTTCTAACGCAGATCGCCAATTGATTTCTGGACCAGTCCGTGTACGTCTTATTATCGCGCTTTGCGGTTATCTACCCGCCGTGAACGACTACAAGAAAGACTGCAACTATTGGCCTATCTGTTTCCTTCGTTTTCCTTGGAACAACGCGCTTCCTCGCGATCATATCGCGGTGGCGGTGCCAGACGCGAAAACCTGTATTATTACCGTACAGAACATGTCACTTGTCAATGTTCCCGTCTAGAACGTCGCGCCATCCGTGGGAGACGGACCTCGGAAACTTCACTGACATCTATTGATTATATTCCTCGTAACCCGTGAGCCACTGTATCATTTTCCAAGCTTCCTAGAAATAATAGCTATGTTTTACTTGACATACCACAAGTCAAAGCTGTCTTTCCCAAACTTTCCAAGACGGCCACCTAGTGTCGTTTTATTTGCCTTGATTTGCCGCGTAGTTCGGAGTTGCCGTTTCATTTGGAGCGCGAAGACTGCATTCAACGACGAATTGAGCTTTGCGTTGCTCTGCCCCTTCGCTTTTCAGCATAATTGTTGTTTTATTTCGTTCCTTTTTTAAA
>JAGJRP010000140.1:0-76342 GCA_022832235.1 Lepidurus couesii
TGGGACTAAAACGGGACCGTACGTTTAGCATGAATTAAGACGGGTTATGAATTTATGCGATATGAAATTAAGTGGGTTCCACTGTATAACAAACTTCTGCAAAAGCTATATTGTTATTAATGTAATAATTAATATAGCTTTTTCCGAAGTTGTACCGAAGTGTTATATTCGTAAAGTCTAACTTTGTATTATGTTAGTAATAATTGTAGTTTTTATTTAATTTATCAAATATAAGGTATTTCATATTTTATATTTTAGCCTATATAATATGTTATTACATTATATGTTTTGTTTTATTTAAAATTTCAATAGAAACTAAGAAACTTTTCTGTAAATTGGATGATTTATAAAGGATTACCGTGATAAGGGTAAAAGGGGTAATTTTTACTAGCTTCGTTATTTGCAATATAACTGCACTAACGCTTAACGACAGTTAGAATACAATTTTATAACTTTGAAGTATTTTTTGTACTTGGTCGAGCTTTTGTACTTGGTTTGTACTTATGTTATTTAGCTATTATGAATAGTTCATGAGTGTTCAATAATATAACAGCGAGAACTAAAAAACACGCAATCTAACCTAGCGGAGAGATATATACGGTTTAGATGTTGACTTGTTCGGTTGTTTGACCTGTTAGGAGGGGGGGGAGGGGCGTTCTGCCTTTGTTGACCGTTGAAGGGAGAGAGATATGGAACCAATATGAAGTACATTTTGGATCCCCCTCATTTGGCTGTCGTGTAATATTGTAGACCTTACACATACATGTACATGTACGTATATGTGTATGTATTTCCGCTTTGGGCATAGTCGAGTGGGTGGATTTCAGCGTTTGTTTTTTAGCCAGAGGTCACCCGGTTATGCAAGGGAATTAAACTGGACGGACAAATCGATCTCCGTTCCAGTGCGAGTGTGCATGACATGTTACAACGACAGGAATTGGAAGCTTCGAAGACAGTTTGGTATGATAAATGGGATTAGCTAGGGACACTCTACTTTTTAAGAAGCTAATAAAGTTTTGCATTTGAGGAATTTTTTAAGTTTTATTATAATCCTTGGAGTTCGGCAAGGAAAAGTTGCACTTTTTTTGCATTGCCTTAAAAACAACATAGCAAGCTCACTAGACTTGTTTATTCCTTTTTTTAAAAAAAGTTTTAGCTTAACTGTCTTGGTTGACAAATATTGTGGTACTGGGATAGTGACAGTTGTTGTTGGTCAGAAGCCACTTTGGTGCCCAAGTATTTCTGTTTCTTTATCTTTTTTTAAATCTGGAATTCTACTGCGTTCGAATGGTCTATTTGGCACATTTAAGACAGGCGTAGTATATCAAATGTTTACTAATGAGCTTTTACTAGTTACCAAATAGGTTTGATAACTGTCTTGATCATTTCTGTAAAATGGGTTCCGTAACAGTTCAAACTAAATAATTTTAGTTTGGCTTAAGAGATGGAGTTGCATATTTATATCCATCCAGACGTTTATTTTTAACTCCTTAATTTTGTCAATTAAAAAGAGGAGCAGAATAATGATTTGGAATTATCACCCTAAATGGGATGTTAGCAAAGTTATGGAGGTTGTTGGGTTGAAAAGGGTTAATCAATATGCGATTCATTCCAGTTAATTGCTCTGGAGTTGTCGGTAAAAGTTGTAAAGACTATATAGGACTCTTTGAACAGGTTTTCTTTTTACGACGTTTCTTTCTGACTTGATCTGCTCCTTAGTGTCATTTTTACGTGGTGACTTTTACGGGTAAACGTACGAGCCATAGTAGTACTAAAAAGTGAAGTAAAAAAGGACGGATCGCATAATTCAGCAGGCCATACAACTGCTGCTGAATAGCGAGTTTGGCCAAGGTGAGATCCATATTTCATGGAATCACTTGAAAAGGGGAGCAGTGTTGTGTGAAAACCTACTTTGGTACCTTTTCAGTGCAAATAATGATGAAGATGTTATAGAAAAAGTCTCTTTCGATTTTCGTAGACAAGGGTATAGTTTGATTTCAACGACGAATAACGTTTATATAATCATATAAACTTTTTTTGTGTTTTTCCTTTTTTCTTTATTTATATTGAGGTGCAATTGCGTTGAAATCAAGGGGCGTGGAACCGATCTTCGCAGGTAATTTTCTTTTTTAAAGAGAATTTTTAGAAGATCAGCATCTGAAATTGAGCAGATGTCAAATTTGGGAGGCCTAACTAATAATTTAGTGGTCGATGAGGGTAACTGAAAGAAAAGAAGAAACTGCGTCAGACGTCAAAAGGTTATGTTCTGTCTGCGCAGGGGGGCAATCAGGAAATAGACGGGAAACGCATGGTCAGGAGAGGAGTTGAAGCATGTCTTTCCAGTCAAACATGGGCAAAGTTTTATCGCTCCGCGGTCGAAACTCGGAAGTAAGAGTTAAGTAATGCGAAACGAAAGGGGGAAAAGAGACCTTTAAACCGGAAACTCATCATCCATCTCCGCGTCGTCGTCATAGCAACGCGAGGAAATTGCTTTACCTGGATTGTCTAGGAAAGCGAGCTTGTGGCATATTTAGGCACCAAACCGTGTGAAAATCTCTCCCGAGGTCTGACGTTTCACGTCAGATCATCTCGCCAAAATCCCCTATTTTCCCACAATTTCCAGCAAGTTTTATGTTTTCAGTTTTCAAGCTCTAAAATTACCGTTTTGCTATAGAGGACTCTTTAATCAGTTAAATTAGATAATTTACATGATTTTCCTATGCGAATAGACGTCCATTTATAAAAATCTTGTATGTAATTGGATTAGTATTCAATTAAGAAGTTCTTGGTTCATCCTAGAATTTGAAAAAATCTTGTAACTATACATAGTGTTTGTAATTTTTGTTCCTATTTCCTAATGGCACGATATTTACGATGTTTTGTTTGGCCATCTTATAATTTTTAATAATAAGTTAACCCCCGAATTCCGATTATTACCGTGATATTCCGATTGTCATTGCAGTTTTTCAGAAACAACTTTTCTTCGACTTTTTACAGCTATATTGCTGGTATAAAATGTATTACACCCGTGCTATGTAATTTTATCTTTGCTCCTGTACAACCGGTATACTCTCAATATAGTTGCGGCAACGGGCGAGAGCCTACGCCAGCTACAATGGAAAAAAAAAATGTATTACATTACGGACCAAAATTTTGATGCGTATATGATACTTTAAATTTAACTTGAAAGAGTAAAGTTAGTGGACTTGATTTATAGACAATTTCGCAATAATAGGTTATGCATTCCTTTGAATTTTTTTTGTATTATTTTTTTTATTTCAAGATTCTTGGTTCCTTGGATTTATTTTATATTTTATAGTACTATTTATTTAGTGCAATTTTCCTTATTATTACATTTCATACAATATAATAAATTTGTAATTGGTATACTATTTTTGCATATTATTAGTGTTGACTTTCCATGTTCCCAATCACGCTGTTTCCATTATTAGAGCATAAGTTTGTTAGCTGCACGTGAGGACATGAGCGTTGGTCAAGTTGGATGGGTTCTAGTATCGCAAATTGGGGCTTAAATTAATGATGAGGGTAATAAAAGCCACCACTGCGTGTACGTTTGGGAAGTTTTAAGAGGGTTAGAGTTAGGGGGCGTGGTTGAAAGTTTGATAGGAAAGCAATTCAAGACGACTAATTGATACTTGGATGAGCACCAAATTTGTGTATGGGGGGTGTGGGGGAATGTTTTCTCTTGCTGAAGGATTAGACAACAAGTTTTTTTTTTTATTATTATTATTATTGCTCTACCCATGTCTTGTTTTGCTTTTGGCGAGTATTTACTTTCCCAGTGGGTGGGGGTAAAGAAATAGAAAAGGACCCGCAGACATGCTGGTATGGAAAAGAAAGAGAAAAAAAAGCGAAAGAATGATTTGCGACGTTCGCTGGGTTCACAAAGGGGTTAATTTGACTTTGCGGCAACGACAGCGGTGAATTGTTGCGCCGCTTGTCTGTTGCGCAACTCACCTCAGTGCTGTCCCGTCATTGCTTATGCAAATGAAGGGGGGGTCTTTACTTATGCATAGCTTTTCCTCGGGTATGTCATTACAACACAGCTGATGTCCCCAGACGCAGCCATGCGTACCAATACTGTTAACCAGTTGTGTTGCTCGGCACGCGCGCCCTTTCCTATCCCAGGAGAATTTCCCTAAAAGTACAAAACAAAAAATAGCAATAAATATTAAAAAATCTGTTCTGATAACTTTGCTAGTTATGGCCTAAAACTTCCTCTTTAACTTCGATGTAATATCCCTTTAATTTCGATTTAATTACCGTTAATTTGGATTTAATTCGCTTTAATTTGGATTTACTTTTTAGTTTAGTTTCGATTTAATTTTCCCTTTACTTTCCATCGCAAAATTTTAGCTATGACTAGAAGTGATAATATCACTGCCGAGGAAGAAGAATGGCGAGTTGAATTTTGAAGGATTTATTCGGTATTTTTGGCAAAGATTGTCGTGAATTAGGTTAGTATCAGTAAAATAAAATCTCCATTACAAAGCGGGAAAATGAGGATATCGGTGTTTGAAAGAAAGTGTCCCTTTTAAGGGGAAAAGGAGCGATAACCTCGGAAAAACCTCGGAAAGAGTGCTAAAATGTCATTTTACCAGTGTCAATAGGACACGACATAATTTGCGGCAGTCGAGATGTGTTTTGTCAGATCCGGAATTTTCCTATTGTTTTCCAGTTTGTTGAACACGGAGACTCCCGGAAGCTTGGGTGATTTTCAGGGGCGATTTCAATGGCAGTTTTTGGTTCATACTTTTGTCGAAATTGCGGAAGACTTGCGGTTTTTATTTTCTAGTCTGTTTGAATGAAGAAAAGTCATTGTTGGTGACAAGCAAGAGAGTCAAGTTTGACAGTCAAACGGAGACGGAAATGACTTGCCAAGAGAATCGAGCACGAGGCATTATTGAAATAACAAATGAGTTGCTTTTCGGGAGGTTTGCTACCAACCGGACGTACAGTACGCGGCGAAAGGGTTATCTGTTTCGATACTGGCAAAGATAAAATGAAATAAATTCCAAAATGAAATAAAAGAAATACAATAAAAATAGCGGAGATCGATGTAAAAGGGGTTTGAAGCGAAAAAAAAAAAACGGAATTCTTAGGGTGATTATCCTTTCTTCTTTATACAACGTTATTTATTCACAGATAACAATTGAATTTTGAAAAGGAATTGCACACATACATTTGAAACGTTCCCGGAAAGGGGTGGTCTAGCTTATTTGCATAATCATAGGTCTTTGAGGGGTGAACGTCTTAAGGGACTCGGACAAGCGACTAATTGCTAAAATTCCCGCATTTCGGCGACACGGAATTCCTGCGTAACTTGTTTGGGTATACGTTTTTAAGGGGGATCTCTTGCGACAAGAATAATTATTGTGAGTCAGCAAGAATGGCAAGTGTCATTATTTGTATTTTATTTTTAGGGATTTTTAGGGGGACAAAAAAATCCAGTCTATTGGGAAGAAAGTCGTCCAGGGATTAGAAGGTAAGGAGAAGGGAGGTTTGGTAGGTGTTTTTATTAGTATGCGCAGAGTTGAGTGTTGTCCAACCTGCTTCCCAATTAGCACGCTATGCACACGAGTCGCCGCAACTTGACCAACGTATATATACAGCGACGTGCCTAGAAGACGGTCTGCAATTAAACTGATGAATGGGGCTCGTTTAAAGTTTCGATCGATTTTTTCCCCTCCTTTTTGCCCGTAAGGGGTATAGTACTGTAGCTAGGGAAAGACTAAACTAGTTTTTGCTTCGCTATATTCCCAAAGAGCGTGCAAAACAGGTCCAGCTCATTAGTTCCAGGATATGAGGATTACTGGTTTATAAATCTGAAGGAAAAAAATAAAAATAAGACATTATTTGGCGGGAGTGTTGGGAAAAACTTGCTCAACTTGTCTGGATAACTGCTGTCGTGGACGCTTTCTGGCAGTGATAACGAGTGTTTTCACAGCTTATAAGTTAAACAAAAACTACTAGAAGTAGACCATTTGGACAGTCTTGGGTTTTTTTCCTCTTTTCAATCTAACGCGTCGCACAGGTTTCCGAGTCCAGATCGCACGACCTGATGTCCAGTGTCAGTGTAGTACTGAGGCTGGTTTTGTGCAGATAATCGACCCGTCATTTTTGGACAAAGTTAGAATTTGAAAGGTGATCCGCACTACACAATTTTGAATGTTTGGAGGCTAGTTTTGGCCCAAAAATAACCAGAATGCAAAGTGAGTTTCGCCTTTTGGGACTGCAAAAAGGAAAGTGAACATTGGGTATACGTGAATTTCCGGAATATTCCCATAATATATTTGGAAACAAAGAAAAAGCTCAAACGGGTTCCAGGATATTTTGTGTTTTCTTCAATTTACTTCAATTAATTACTATACTTAAATGTACTATATTTCAATGTACTTTAATTCAGTTACGTTTATAGTTTAACCAATTTTAAATACGTTTAGTAATTAACCAGCGTAGGCGAATTTATTTTGCCAGTCGATTTATTGGTTAATTTAAAAAAAATGAATTACGTTCGAATAAATCTAGACGAAAACGATAGTTTATTGGAGTATCGAAGTTAACATTTTTAAGATTTTGAATGCCGAAATTAAATCAATTAAGATTTTAAAAGCTGAAATTGAATCCCTATTTATTAAACACAGGTATTGAATAAAACACCTGGTATATTCATGGAGGCGGTTAGTAGAAATGCCCAACAGTAACTTTTTTGTATTAAATATAATTTGTCTACAAAATTAGGTGGTAAAGATAATGTGATTCAGTCGAGGAGAATAAGATGGGTAATACAAAGACTTTATAGAATTTTAAATAAAGCAGAGTAGCATGATTTGCACGAAGTTATTTAGTTTTATATCGCGCAGCTGCGGCAATAAGCAATTATGAGTTGTCGCATGCGTCGTGGAGGTTTATGCAATCTCGCAGCATTGAGGTTTGTTTAAATCTTTCTGTCTCATATTTCCATTCTTCTGAAAAGACTTCCTGTCTCTGTCAAATACGAGTAAACGAACAACGAAGTAATTTACAGTAGTCTAAGAAAAATACCCCACCAATTAGTAACAAAGATAATAGTTAGTACAGTAGTAGACCAATTCAGATAACAGACTGTAATTTGACGAAAAGGGTAGACATTTACGGATGTTACATACACAACATGGCTTGTCCCGTTCACGTATTATATACTGACAGTTAAGAGTACGCTTCAACCGCATATTTTGTTCAGGTCACTGTGCCTATAATTCACACTAAAAAGAAAACAAAAACGAAACATAAGCACCGCAGTTTTGGCATGAGCCTAGGCCACGCGTGTTCTTATACATTGTATGTTCTTGTATACGTTGTTCATTTACGCAATTATGTTCTCAAGGCGACTCAGTTTACTTTCATCTCTCCGCTTGGTATCAGATCAACACGAAACGGTCTCAGTGGATACTTTTCGGAGTAACAAGTTTCATATTGAAACATTTTTCAAACATAATGGCGAGAATTTCGTTAAGGAAAATCTTATTTTTCGGAATCGGAGTATCCGTAACGTTCATAATTGCCAACCGAATTGTCCGTCATTTCTCCAAGCCGATTGGACAAGTACCTGTTTGGGACCAGTCTGTTGCCAAGACTTTCGATAGTATCGCGAGTGTCATGGATTACGTGGAAGAAGCTAATCCCAGGACTTGCAACTTATCTCGAGACTTTGGAGGAGTCATGCATTTCATAACGGGGATGGATGGTCAAAAAACAGTGTGTCTAGATGAAGGACTGGCTCCTGTGCCCGGCCACTGCTTAGTTTATTCGTTTGGAATCAACAATGAATGGTCGTTCGACGAGGCGATCGAGAAGTACGGCTGCAAAGTGTTCGCTTTCGACCCTTCTTTGCATCTAGAGGATCACCAGCACTCCCAAGGAGTCATGTTCTATAACATGGGCCTCAGTGGCGCTGATGTCGACAGCAATCGACTCGGCTGAAAGCTAAAGACGCTTTCAAGCATTCGCAAGATGTTTAGCCATGAACATACAGTAATTGACTACTTGAAGATCGACGTAGAAGATAGCGAATGGGATGCTTTGGAGCACATGCTCCAAACCGGAGAATTAAGCACGGTGAAACAACTGGCGGTAGAGGTGCATTTCTTCAGCTGCGCGGACAAGCTGGAGTGCTTCAAGCGACGAGCAGGAATACTCGAGCGGATTGAAAAACAAGGCTTTCTAAGACATAGATCTATACAGAATCTGGGCTTGATGAATTGGAAGTTAGTTTCGAAACAATGGGTATCATTGGCACAGGACATTATGTGGGTTAATGCCAAATACGCAAAAACATCCTAACAGTAATTTTCATAAAACTACCGATCGCTTTTGGGTTAACTGATTTCGTCCGAAATGTTTGTGTTTATATGTATGTCTTCCTTTGAATGAGTGGAACTTGTCAAAGAAACATATACATTACAAAGGTTTTGGTTCGTTGCGGAATCGACCGCTTGTGGCTGTGTTTGAAAGCTTTAATCGTTTTATATTTAGTGAAAGCTTTAACCGTTTAATATTTATATTATTTGTTATTATTTAGGTAATAAAAAATCTGGTGCGTTTCTGGGACTGTCATGTCCGATTTGTAAATCGTTATGCGCAAGATTTAGGGGCCCTTTTCAAAGCAATCTGGCGTGATTGCAAACACATGTGTCGTCGCCATGGTAAACGTACACAGTACGTTTCAATCTAACCCAATTCTGGTCTAGGAAATGTTTCTTTGGAAAAATTGTGATCTCTTCTTCCCATTTTTCACACCAGGTCTTAAAGTCTGTTGAATTATACCTGCGAAGCCGGAAGAAAGTTGTTACAGTCAGAAGAAAGTTGTTAGGGCGCATCATTTGGAATATAACTAACTCTAGTTCAAGCAATTTAAAGTAAGGAAATAAAACAATTAAACTCAGTTTCCATTGAACGCGAAAAGTGTGTTCGAAAAACCTCTCCAGAGGGGCTGGATGCTGATTACGTTGCGTGTTGGAACATGATATCCTTTTGGTGACGTCACAACAATCATTCGTGGAGGGGCCTCTGAAATTGTTACGTTACATTTAATTTTATTTCATTTTTGAAGTAGACTAGGGGAAAAGGTGGCGGGAGCAAAAGCCAAGGAAACGGCGTAAATTTAACACGAATTTTGTATAGTAAACGGTCAACGTGTATGGCAGTATGCAAATGGAAAGGAAAGCTTGAAAAAGGGGTGAAAGGAAGGGGAAGACAATTATAAGTAAGCGATATAAAACAGCGGCTTTGAGGCTGTCATTTTACCGCATTCTTTGTGAACGGGAAAGTAAAACGAAGAGGGTTTTCTTCAGATATAGATTAGATATTTTTGCCCGCTAACGGCGATGAAAACTGGAAAGGGCCAAAAAGGTGTTAAACGGACTTGGCACTTGAAAATGTATATCTATCTAAACGATATGGGGTCGTTTGGTATGCAAGCGCGCAGTGCAAAGCCATAAGTTTAGTTGAGTGAAAGAAAAGCAAGTGTCTTGCCCTGTCTGAGTCACACGTACGACCCCCAAAAATTGAAATAAAAATACATAAAGAAAAAAAAAAGAAAAAAAATGGTGGAAGGATCTTCTTTATAGCAAGTGAATGAAAATACGCATATATATATTGGAAGTTTTATTTATTTTTTTCAATAGCAAGCCTGGAAGTGGTTCCTGGTTCGGATAAGGGGCGAAAAAAGGGTTCGAGACCCAAACATTTTCTTTTCTAAGCAATGGTTGTCCCGTAAATTCGTCGCTTTACACGCCATTTAGTTGTCAACGTGTCAATTAACCGGGTGACATGCATTCCTTCCGTTTAATTTTATTTGCTTCGCTTTTTAAAGAAATAAAACTAGACTTTAACTCGACTTGTTGATGCCTCTCGTCAAGTCTAAAAGTGAAACGAATGGGGGAAAATAAATAATAAAAAAAGAAATAAGCAAGAATTTCAATCCTATTTCACGCGTGGAGTGCTAACTTCCAGCACATTAGCTCAATTGAAGGGTTCTGGTGAAATGGTAAAAATGGTCTTTGGAATGCTTGGGTAAAAGCTTCTCCGCTGAAATAGGCGAAAGATTGGGGAGGCATAGAAATGCGCGACGTTTTTATAACTATCGCGTGAAATTTCTGTTTCTTTTCTTTCCTTTTTGTTAAAAAAATAAATACGCGGCGAAAATTAAAAATAAGAAAAATGTTAGCGTGCGAGGCTTAAGTTATGACCGAGAAAATGGAGTCGAGACGCGCGGGGTCCCCTGGGATGGCTAAATCACTGGTGACCTGGCTAGCTCGTTGTAAGGCGCTGTCGCCGAACTGAGCGGCGTCTTTTGTAGCGAAAAAGAGTTGGCGTGTATATGGTCGATGACATACGACTGACGAGCAATGCTAAAAGATGACACAAGAGGACAACGTAAATCAATCGACACGCTATGAGTCGTTATTACCTGGTCCATGCCGCCACTGACTGATTTTTTTTATTATTTTTTTATAAAAAAGAAACGCCACAGGGAGGCCATGTTTTACTCTGGAAGAGGTTATGAAGATATCCTATTTTATTAGACTTGGGGAAAAATAGAGATTGGGATTTCCTTTCAAATATTTGAGGTGCTTGAGAAACTTTTGAGAATGACTTTCTCATGAGAATACCTGGGAATTCTTGTTTATGTTAGAGTTTAAGATTGGTCAACGAAGGTTGTACAACAAACAGGGGAAAATGGCAGTAAATAACTAAACAAATCATAGAAATTGATGCTATATTTTTTAGGGGATTTTTTACGAAGTAGTAATGAACGCCTTGAACCGATTAAGAAATTGAATTCTAGCGTGCGTTAGATTGCTTTTGTCTATTTTTTTGTTTGCATTATTGGTCTGATTTCATTATACATTTTTTAGTAGAAAGTAGTTTGCGTAATGTTTTTCAAATGAATATATAGGATTTCAAGTTTTGTTTAATTAATGTTTGGATCTTAGCTTGCCGCTTGCTTATAATTGTACATTGAAATCATTTGGGAATTTGGGAAAGGAACCATCCAAGAGTCGCAATCTGGTGTCCAATTAGCGAGGCTTTTTGTACCTGGTTTCTCACCTGGGCGGGACTAGGCTCACCTTGCTGGTAGCACTATAAGGGGCAATAAGAAGGTAACGCGGGAAACCGGACTCGAAGCGGTACTCCGGCTTGTCTGTTCAGTTGCTTAGCAAAGGCAAAATATGGACCGAGGGAAGCGAGTGGGACCTGGCCGGGTCTCTTAGCGTTGCTCCGGTTTGTCTCATAGACGCCGCACAGCCCAGTTAGCTCCAAGAGAAATAGCTTGTTTTATTAATTTATTCCTTGTTGTATGTTTTGGACAATGAAAAATGTTACGACTAAGTGATGTATGTACTTACAGTAACGCTGCAAGGACTTTGCAAATTGACCAATCATATTGCTTTTCAGTTGTTTAGACCAATCCTGTCATTTGAAGCCTACTTCTACGCTTTGGAAGGGAAATTCCTTCTGAACTCCGTAGTCAATTAAAGGAGCAGGTTATTTAATTGACTGACCTGCTCCTTTAATGGAGAATTTAGAAGGGCTATCGTGTTGAGAACCCGACCTAAGCGTAGGCTAGAAGTAACAGGATTGGTCTAAACAACGAAAAGCAATGTGATTGGTCAATTTTCAAAGTCATCAGTAAGTTCAGTGTAGTGATCAGTAAGTTCGTTACTGTACTTCTAGAACTGCAATAGCAGATAAATCTGGCCTTTTACTAAGTTTCGGGAGGAATTTTTCTTATTCAATTCAGTGCTTTTTTATTCTTGTAAGGCAAGCCGGACTAAAGCTACAAGTCCGGCCTGGCCCAAGTCGGTTTATCTGCGTAATCTTTTCGTTTCTACCCTTGCTGTTGGTATTAGTCCGCCATCTGCCCGTTAGGTGGCATTGAGATTAACTTTCACGGTGGCTTTTTCATTTCATTTCAAGCAGTCCAAAGCTTTCTTTTAGCTTAGAAAGGAATTCCTGAGCTATCAATTTGGATGACAAAAGTTTATTTTTAAACCAAAAATTTTTAAAAAAAGATTTAAATAATGTCATGCATTTATTCTGCAAATTATTATTAAATCGTGTTTCTTTCCTCTTTTTTGCATGCATGAATGCCATGGTTGGAAACCAGCCAAGCATCCAGATCGTTCCATTCGACTAAACTTTTGTTATTTTGTTCCAAATTTGATTATTGTAATTAGCATCTTTATTTAAAACCATGTTAGAAGACTTTGCATATAAGGTTGGGTTGATTTATTATGAAAATTTTTATTAAGATTATCTTTAACCTAATTCAGACTCTAGAATGAAGTTATAAACTGTGAAGACTGCGTGAGGGACAGGTTTGGATTGAGTTGCTGCACGTCCTTTTTTATGTCCAGATTATTGGGAAGCTGAATTGTTCATTAACCCTGCCTCCGCCCCCTATTGTTACGGAGCTCGCTTATCGAAAAACTTTGAAGCCATGATTTGCGAGGAGGCTTCGGAGTTGGGTGGATATCCCATTTCTCTGGAACAGGGGTCATGATACGTAACCGCCTCCTTAATAGAGCACGAGGACAATTAGATTCGCCCGATTCCGCACAAACGAACAAGTATTCATTTTAAAAATTTGAAAAAATTACACACACAAAAAACACAAGCAGAAAAAAACGGACTAGGATGTACGCACTCGTGACGCTTGCGTCAAAGAACCTCACAGGAGTTTTTCCCGGAATGGATTCAACCAGGTACGTTGCGTGTACCCAGCCAGAAAAAGCTAAACCTACGCATTTATCTTTGGCCTCTTTTTTATTTCATTTTTTCCCCTTAGCATGAGTGGTGTAATAGTTAACTTGTTATAATATGATCCTGGCTTAGAAACCTTTCTCTCCTTTTTACGAGCCTTTTGATTTTAACTGTCGCAAGGACGCCGGATGGTCCGTAAAAAGTTCTATGAGATATTTAAAAGGGTCCTCGTGTTTAGTTTGAGGAGTATTATTTTTTTTCGCGTGACCGTAATTTTGTTTTTAATTTCACCTTTTTACTCATTAATTAATAATTGAAGTTGATGCTTCTCTTCAGACTCTTCGGGGCGGAATTTTATCATTAATTTCGTCGTTGTGTTTGGGTAATTTCCCAGGAGGTTGTCAAGTTTCGAACTGAGTTGTAGATCTAACCGAAAAGTTGATCTTAAGCTTAATGAGCCACTCCAGGTTGTAGATCTCACTTTATTTGCTTGATAATAACGGGGTAAACACTTTTTGACTTGGAATAGTTTGGAGCTTTTTCTAAGAAATTATCGAACATAATGCATAATGACGCCGACATTCAGCTTGCGCTTCTAATTAGCGCATCTCCAGCTCATTCCCGGGCACAAATTCCCGCGTTAAACACATACAACTTTGTTTTTTATTAGTGTTTTAGCACTTCATATGTATATTTCTTGAATGTTGGAGTTCAATATTAGTATAACTGGATAGCGAAATTAGTGGTAACAGGTATGAAAAAACGCAATCCTTCCCCGCGGAAATCAGCAAAGTTGCAAAAATAACGGGACATATGAAAGGGGAGCAAACCAATTGGTTTCTTCGATATTAATAACTTTTTTATTCTTTTTTTTTCAGGGTCGGGAGCACTACACTGAAAATCCCTTTCAAAAATTATAGTCGATCGTGGTTTTATTGAAGCTCGGTATTTGTAGTGTTTTCAAGCTGTTGGTGGTCTATTGAGAGTAAAAAAGAACCCAAAAAATGAGCTGTTGAAAAGGGTTGATTGTTTGGATTCCATCTTGCCAAAAGTCGTGAGTTTCGTGGAACGCGCACTGTCTACAAGAGACATTGCCGGGCAAAAAAAAAAAACATTTTCCCTCCGTCTTGAAGGAAGTCACATTATAGAAGCTGGAATTTTGATCATAAAGGAGGCAAAAAAGGGCAATTGAAGGACGTTTGTTGGTGCTTTCGGTAATTTTGCAGATGTTTTCCGACTGATTTGAAACTTTCGTGGAGTTTTGGAGTTTTATAATTATTTTTTGTGTCTTTTTTTTTAGCTCGTGCTTGGAAGACTTTGAGGATTGCATTGCGGACGAGTTGGAAGGAAAAGGATTTTAAAAACTTTCCATGAAAAGCTCTTGTTTTTGGGCGAATACGCATTGAAATATATGCCAGGACTGACTTTTCTCCCCCCCCCCCCAACAAAAAAGAGCGTTAGAGCGTTTGCTAATGAAGCTAGGAGTATAAAAGTCTGTTCAGCCAATTCATCCAGGTAAATTCTTTTTAAAACTGCTCAATTTTCCTCATTAACTCTAAAATAAATTTAAGAAAATAGAATCAAAACACGAGCTTTAGAAAACGTTTCCATCGTCGAGAAAGACCGACGTTTCGGATAACGTCACGATTATTTCTGAAAGCTTCCAATAAGCTTTCCATACGTTTTTCGGGTGGCTCTTTGTAGGTTACACATGGTGCCCTCGTCTCGAGACAAGTTTACCAATTTGGGTTCCTCTTGGATTAGCATATAAAGGTGATGGCGTAGTTGGCCAATAACGAATTATGTGGTAAGTGAGAATTGAGCGTGACATTTGTTTCTCTCTCTTTTTTTAGTTTTTTTTTTTAGCTTGCTCTAATTTTTCGTGGGCTTCTTGGCAAGCTAACTCCAGTCACGACCTTCTCAAGCCTGTTTCTTTTTATTTAAATTAGCTGGAGCGTTTTTGTAAAGGTAGATAATGTTTTCTGCGGGCCCCCAGAAACTAATCGTCGAAGAAATTGTGGAGATTGATTGGTATTTTTATTGGTGTATTTTTTCTTCTCTTCGAGGGAAAAATCTAGAAAGTTTAATAAGACTTTTTGTCGGGCAATTGACAGTTTTATTTTTGTTTAGTAAAGAATTGCCAGACCAAAAGCAAGGTGTATTCTATAATTCTTTGGGGAAGCTTTCATTTCAAGGGCTTTTCCCAGTCTTCAACGCATTATTGCGAGAGCTTTAGTCTGAGAGAAAGGAGAGAGTTTTCCTTTAGTGTATAAGGGAATCTTGGAGCAGCATCTGAAGTGAAGGTGATAAATAAGTACAGGTGGGGCGCAGCAGACAGGGCACTCGGCATGGGAGCGTGGGTGTGGAAGTAGAGCAGACGTTCGTTCGCTTAGACCTGACGTCATGGCTGTTGCCTTTGACCACACCATCGGCGCGCTCTGGAATTCGTTTCCTTGGCTCCTCCTTTGCGTGGATCGCAACTCACTGTAGCTTCGTATAGATCCTTAGCGGCTGTTACCTTAAATAACTTCTGACAATTGGGGTAGAAACGCCTTCCATCGGAAGGTGTTTGTACCTC
This sequence comes from Lepidurus couesii, assembly GCA_022832235.1. Lineage (NCBI taxonomy): Eukaryota > Metazoa > Arthropoda > Branchiopoda > Notostraca > Triopsidae > Lepidurus > Lepidurus couesii. Next base: position 15,347 of record JAGJRP010000140.1, read on the forward strand.
AACCGAGGTATAATAGTTTAGAAGATTACAAATTAGTGACCGCATTCTGTCGTTATAGGGTTTAATACCGAGGCTGGATGGGACAAGTTAATCTCAATTAACTCCCACTTAAGTGAGGCGTCTATGAACAACTCTGGTCAGATTAACGAGCATTAACAGCAATTGAACTTTCCAATTCATGAGGTTGTTACAACTCTCCTAACTTTAACGAACACTTGCTCGTTCCAGTTAAAGTTAGGATAAAGTTAAAGTTAAGGCCCCATTGTTAAGGGACTTAACTTTAAGTTTAAAGTTAAGTCCCGTTAAGACACTTTAGTACTCATTAAGTTAAGCGCAATTTGACAAATACGCATATTTCGTCACTTTGGAAAAAGGTAAACTCGGCTTCAGTACGTTTGGAAAATAAACAACACGGATATGAAAGAAAGAATCCCTTTTCGGTTCAATAATTTTCTTTCTCCTTAAAACATAACAAGTGAGCTGTCCGGATAAAAGGGAAGCACCCTTTCTACATTATTTCAATATTATTTACTTAAAACAATCATTTTTCAATATTTTTTTAAGCATTTCCACTGGTCAAACTGGACTCCGCCAAAAATTCCCCGTTCTGTGCCTAGTTGAGCTCGATTAACATTCAATTGACATTAGCCCAGCCTAGCCTAGTAAACCCGGGGCACTTTCTACAAGAAACTCCCTCGAATTTTACAATAAATTTAAGACTAATTATTTTTTTTTTTATTGTGAAATTAAGGCGTGAGCTGGGCTCGTTGCCTGGTTTAAGACTAATTGTTATTCCCATTTACAATACTTTGTTTTACAAATTTAATTTACTTAATTTTACAAATTTCAAAATTACCGCCAATGTGCTTCTTTATAACTTAAAATATGACCGTTTTAATCGGAGTTGGCCTATGTGATTATGATATTAAATTTGTGTTGAAAATTAAGTATTTAAAGAATTTTATTGGCGTAAATGATTGTAACGCGCGTGTAGGCTAAACACCAGGCATTCTTGCGTTTTAATTAAGTTGAGTTTCGCTATAAACTAAATAAATAAAACAACTGATGGGAACGCTAACGAATTTATACGATCGCGATCCCAAAAAGCCAGACAAGCTGGCTTTGTTATGCCGACGGGGTTAAAAAGCCCGGCTTCTATATAACTTATGTTTTAATTCATAAGAAGCAGAGCTGGTATTTGCAGAGAATTTTTACTTCAGAAGCCAATCTTTTTCTAATTGGTTTCGGACCACTTAGGGACAAAAGGTTCTAAAATGGCAATTAGTATGCATTTTATCCCATAGTCTTTTTCAGTTTTATTTTTGAATGAGAAATGACTTGATAGAAAGGGGTTAAGCTCGTAGCGAAGATGGCGTAGCAAGATGAGCTATTATAGCTGTAATGATTTCTGACGAAATGTGAGTACCTTTTAAGAACACCTGTCAGATTACGCAGTCTCGAAAGAAAGAATAGCAGAGAAAGAGAGAGGAGAGTAAGGCTGTATAATAAACGTATCACATTATACATTTAGTGGCCATTTGAAATCCTTAAAGACTAAAAAAAAAAAATTAGAAAAAGATTTAGAAAAGTTTGCAAGCATTAAGCTCCGCCTCCTGCGCTCGATCAGTTCCGTTTTCTGTGAACTTTCCTGGCAGACACACCACCAACAATCTGTTTTATTAAGTTAGAACTTGTCTACTTGTGCGGTGAAACTTAAATAAGACGGTATTCTTCCGCGCTAAAAGGATGTAGGCGTGGCATTGGTATACGGAGAGGGGTGTAGAGTTTGTTTCCAAGTTAGTCAACAAACGGCAGGAAAAAGATCAGCATTACAGGGGGTTCTATCGACAAGTCCATGTATAGAAAGTCGGATCGGACTTGTAAGTGTAGTGGAAGACGTAAGCAAGCTTCCTAATAAGGCCAAAAAAGCGAACCCCATCCATGACCTACCCCTCTTTTGTATTGACTTGATTGAGCCTTCACGTTTTTGTCGCGTATCAGTCCATCTCCTCTTCACTTTCCTTGATAGGGCAATGGGTGAGCGTACATATTCTTACTTTTGCTCTGGTTTTCGCCACTCGTAAGAAAAACAAGTCAAGAAAAGAAATATCGCGTGTCCATGTTCGGATGGCGTAAGCGTGTGTTAGAACATGTCGTATTGAGATGGAAATGCTGCTCATGTCAGCAAAAATCCAGAAGGGAAAGTTATCAGGAGCAAAAGGAGAGTAGCAACAATTGCCTTTTTATTTTTTGCAATTTTATTTTCCCGCCAAAAAAACAAAAAACTTGCTTACGTAGAATAGAAACTATGTGAGGCAATCTGTTATGAAAATTTTCACTCAAATTATTAATTTTCTTCTTTTTTTCTTGCCTTATAACTGCAATCGTGTGTCGTTGACGTTAGGATTTATCTCTCATTTCATTTTGCACATATTTTTCTTATTTATTTTTACTTTTTTTTTCACTCCTTTCCACATTTCCTTTAGGGTTTGAATAATGGACCTGGTGATATGAGAACCAGAAAGCGAGAATAGGAAAGAAAGAGAGAGAGGTTTTAGCCAAATCCGTAATTTAGGTTGGTAGAAGAAGATTATTTACTATCCGAAGCCCAACCATCCCTGCCAATTAAAACTTGCCACACCGCTCCAATTAGTCGACATTTAGAATGACGACTTTATTACGAAGCGCGGGCTTGGGAGAGTCCGAGTGTGAAATCATAACCTATAGGAATTGGCAAGGTGTGTTTTTCGTCGCTTATGAAATATCTCCACAAAAAAGTATCCCAAAGGGGGAGCTAATAGGTTAAGGTTAAGAGAGTCCCCCCCTGTGTGTGTGTGCGCGTTAACTGTTGTGCAAGTGTGCACGGCATACGCAAGTAGGCTAATTGGACCGCCAAGACAATCCACTCGGGTTTTAAATAACTATTGTTAGGTACCATTGCTCCCCTTTTGGCAGCCCCAGCTTTCGCTTTGCACTTGGATTCCCGTTGGTGATAACGATAGGCCAGCAAAAAAAAAGGAAATACACACAATAAAAAAAATAGATAACGTATATACGAGGTGGTTTGCTTTTTCATCGAAACCCCCTCCGGAGGCTGGGACGGAAAAAAAAATACATAGGAAATGGGAACTAGTTAACCGCTTGATAAGACGCTTAATAGCAGGGTGAGGAGTGAGGGAATGTGTGGTATATAACTTGGCCCGAAGACGAAGAAATGGTAGCAATTGAGTTTTCGAACTTTGTCGAGTCAAGGACTGTAAAAAAAAAAAAAAAAAAAAAAAAAAAATTAGTAAAAAAGGTGGCAAAAACCTAACATCCTATTATTTCCCATTACTCATTGTTTAGTGACATTCTAACGACCACATGGAGGTGGGCCAAGAATGTAAAGCGGCAGAATTTCGCATTAGATGTTTCAGTTGTTATAAACGTTGGATATGTGCAGCTTTGGGGAGGATCCAAAAAAAAAAACACCATAAAGTAAGAGAAAAGTATTCTAAAAAGTTTTTGTAATGCGTTTGTGTGTTTATTTTGTAGTGCGCTATAAAAAAGTATGCGGCTTCCAAGTCCTTTTCGGCCCTGCCGAGCTAATTAAGCTGTTGGCAAGCCGAGATGAAACCAAGCAAGGGCGATTTGTTTGGATAGTTATGGAAATGGTTGGTAGCCACGAAAGCCAGAAGGGCCGATAATTAGTTGGCGTCTCTTAAACAAGAACCGATTACGTTTCTTTTCTTTTCCCTTTTTAGAGAAAAAAAAGAAATTACAGTTTTACCTGGTTGAACTTTCTCTCGATACGCGATAATTTTTACGTAGAGGCGGTCTTTTTGAATCGCCTGTAATGCAATATATAATCGTTAAGGTCCAAGACAGGCCTACAAATATGTTGGGCGAAACAAAAACTAACCTAGTTCCGGTTCATCGTTATTTAAATTAGGATTCTTATTTTGGCCATGGTACGCACGTCTGGACCGAACAATCCTCGCTCCGTATATGGAAAGTCCAAGGCGGATACCACGTAGGGTTGAAAATGGCTTCTGTATGCAAAAAAAAAATGGTTTGAGAAAAGGTAAATTTGTGGGATCTATTTTTTTAGAAACTTCGAGAGCAGATTTATTAAAATAAAATCAGATCTATCAGGTATTTATAGATTTATTAGAATAAAATCAGATTTGTTATTAAACTAATATTTATTCAACTAAATTAAAATACAAAAATCGTGCCTAAGTGCAAATGAACACTACGAATTCAGTCAAACATTGCCAGTAAAAAAAAGTGTGGAGAAACAAGTCGAAATGGAGTTTGGGGATTCATAAGTAGTGCTAAAATGACATAAAAGTGTCATTTTACCAAACTGAGTTTACGAATAGTTCTGAAGTAAACTGTTTAAAATTTTAATGGAATTTTGACTTACGGAATTATTGGAAAGCTTAATGAAAACCAGCGTTCTCAGTTTTCCCTCCAAATCGAGGACTTCGAAAGGTTTGGGGGGTTATATTTTCTGCGTTTTCGGCAGTCATTAAAGCGGATTTTTAATGGCGAAAGTATCGGAACAAGACGCAAAGGAAAGTTGTCGGGTGACAATATACTTCACTTGGTTTTATTTCCAACACCATCAGCACTGACACTAGCGCATTCTAAAGGTTTCAGGGTTGTCATTCAAATCGCTCGTTTTTATTTATTTTCGTCATTTTGTACCTTTCTTAGCTTTTACGACCGTTGTGTGTTGTTATTACCCTGTGCTAAACTTTGCATTAAAATTTAAAAAGACGATTTCCTTTTATGAGGCGGGTTTTGGTTTTAGTCGTACAGAAACGGGGTACTCTGCGTGTTGACCTGGGGAAGGGGGGGGGGGGAGGTTTGAAACCTAGTTTCGGGAAAGAAGGTAATCAGCCAATCGATGGCGTGTGATAGGATATGAGTTTGCGTGCAAAATCGATATTGCTATAACTTTTCCTTTACGTTTTCCTTTGTAAGCTGATCTTTTACCGTTCCAACTCGTAAAAACTTTGGACAGAATGGGTTCAAGGCAGACAGATATTCCAACATCCAAGCAGTTGGCTGTTGGAGAGCGAGAGCGAGAGAGAGAGAGATGAAACGTTACGGAACTTTCACCTTTTTATACTGATCAAGATGATGATCGGCTACTACTGATAGCTCTCTTGGCTCTTTTGCATTACAGCACTGGTGCATGCCAAAGCCAAATGTTATATGGAAGCTCCGTTTATTACTTATACTCGAGCAGACATGAAAATAAAAGCTCCCAGCAAAAGGGTTTGGAAGTTATGGCGTTACGGTACAAAGAGAAAGAAAGGGAAAGTTCATATGTGTGTGTTTTTGGATGTGCGTTCGAGGGCGCAGAAGGAAAAGATAATAAATTAAATCAAATACAAATAAGAAAAGAGAAGACCCGGAGCTTCATTTGTAAAAGATGAGCGTTCGTTTCAAAGAGTTCGGAATAAAAATGCGGTACTACGTTCCGGCCCCTTTTCGCAGACGAATTGGATGATTGGCAGGAAATGCAAATGTGGAAGCTATATAACTCGGGCCAAGGGTTACGCAAGGAAGTCTTTATTGAGTTATAGACATTTCACAATCACGTGAGCTGGGTGAAATTACACGTGTGTTATGTGGTGGAATGTGTAGCTGGCTTTTTATTAGCCTGCGCAATTTTCGCAAGGATAATATACCTAACATTTTATGTCAGTCCAAATATTTAACGCAAGATGAAGCAGAACTATTACGCCTGGTATACTATTACACCTGGTATTAAATTAAAAAAGAAGTGGAGGGTATGCGTTCATTCATGATGAACAAGGGATTTTTAGGGTAATTAATAATTATTCGAAATTAAATCCCCGAATTTTCCTCAAAATTGTTCCCGTTCAAATTGCAAGGACTAACTAAATTAGAATGAATGAGTTGAAATGATTTCTGAACTAAAAGAACCCAGTGCATTATAATTCCTAATTATGAAAATTAAGTTTGGATAATAATGTATAGAATTCATTGTAATTTGGAACGGCTTTTGTTCTTTAAGATAAATTGGGAGCGAACTTAACTTGAATTAGTAAAGGATTTGTCTAAGAGTATTATAGAAGCTTTTTATACTATATAATTTCTCCAAGGGTCTAAATTATTTTGTTATTACATCCTATTTAGCTTTAGATATGGGGCATTTAACGACTCTGCTGCACATAAAACAATAAAAGCGTTTTAATGTAAACGCACTTTGGAGAACAATAAAAGCTTCAATTGTGGCGCATATTAAGCCTAGTAAGGAACTGTTGTGATTCAATTGTCTTGCAAGTAAAGCGTTTAATGTAACATAGTCAAACTTGGAAGGATTTCCGAAAGCTCGAAAGTAATATTTTGAATATTTGCTTTAATAAGTCTGTTAAAGAAAAACAACTTGTTGCATACATAAGAACGAGCGTAGGTTGGGACATCTGCCCCGCCAAATGTTTATTCGAATCTAGATCCTCTTACACCGGGGAATTCCACGTTGCTCTTTATTCATGCGGTATATATATATATATATATATATATATAAATATAGTTGAACGGTCTTGGATTTTTGACTTCCCTCCAAATCTCGTGTCCTGGAAGTCCAAAGACGGCTTTGTTATTGTGAAGGATCTGAAGGAAAAAAACCCGCCAACTTATGAACTCTTAAAAATATTCCTTTATTGGGGGGAGGCGCTTAGGAAAGGACTCTAAAGAACAACGTTTTGATGCTCTATAATCAGTTAAAAAATGTTTCTTGGGTACAGTTTAGCCACTATAGCTAAACCAAAAAGGGGGGAGTGTCAAAGTGACGTTTATTTAGGAGCAACATTAACGCGGTTCCGGACTTTTGGGGTTCCATATAGATGAGCGAGCAATTTAAATGAACTAAGCTGTCCTCCCTGGCAGCAGCTCAAACTCACAAAATACGGATGTCTAATTTTCCGTGTTAATGCTCGGGGATGATATTTAGTACATGTTATAGGCCAATAAAAAAGCGCAGAACAAAGAGAAGAGAAAATAAGGGGGGGGGGTGCTTTTAGCATATGGGGAAAACGTACACACACGCACACACATTTGATGTTTTATCCTAAGGTCCCAGTGTTATATAAATACTCCGCAGGTGAGCATGTGAGGCATCGATGTAAACTATAAGGGGGTACCAAAAAAGGGGGGAATGTGATGTGCTATTACCTAATGCTTTGGTCCCCGGATGCCTCGTAAAGCATGTAACCTTTTTCATTCCATTTTGGCGGCCAATATGGCCTGGAGCACTTTTCATTAGATCTAATGGCTCTGTATCATATTATGTATACCGGAAGACCATTTTGCTAGGACACATTTTTCGTGCGTTACATTATTTTTAAATTTTTTTAATTTTCTAAAAAAAAAAAGTTTTACAATACAGGGAAATTTAAACGCATTGTTAAGGATTATTTCGGAATTTTTAAGGTCATTTTCGCTCTTTTTTTTAGTTTGTTATCTGATAAAAAGAGGCTCCATTCCTAGGAAATTTGGTTTAGAACCTCGAAGATTCATGAGACGGAAGATTCAGAGTCCCGTAGTTGCTGGGGCTGGCTGCCGCTATACAGACGTGGGATAATAGAGACATTTATCAAGGATTTGTGTGGCTGATGAAGTAGGTCGTCCAGTATAACAGTATAACTTAATAAAAAAGTGGATATTGTCACCCCCTTCACTTTATGATTAGGATATATGGTTGCGTCGTGATGTTCCCATCTGGGCGCAGGTAAGGTGACAAGTTTCTCATGTGGACTTTCCCATAAGCCTTAACAAACCTTTTTTGAATGCCAATTGCATGCGAGTGATAGATTCACATGTCTTATTGTCATCATTTTATGGGCTTTTTATGCCATGCATAATTAGTACTACTAAGCTATGGTGCCTAAACTTAAGGCTATAATCAATCAATAAAACGGGAAAACGACGAGAATAACGGATAAAACGCGCTTTATTGTTAACGACACGATGACATTTTACGCTTTAACCTTCACCAGACAGATCGCCACGTAACCACCACTAGGGAACCTAGCAGGAGGGTCGATCCCCGTATGGCATTCTAGCGCCACCATACGGGGGGTGCGAGGACAAAACACAGAAAGGAATAGAAAGTTCCGACATATGGAAACCTATGCTCTTACATATGATATAGATGATAAGTTGTGAAATTATTTCTGCATAGGATTTGGCGGGTCACAATATTTTATAGTTGAAGATACAGGAGAAAGTTTTATAAACAGCTTTTTACATGCGTTTGCTAGTGTGCTTCTACATGAGCTCGGAAATATTTATGAGATCTTATTACCAGGGAGGGAAATAAAACTTGCAGAAGAAGGTATTTCATATTTTTTTATTGTATTATTGTAGGTACCTATGTGTAGAGAGGATATATGAAGAAGGGAAGACCATCCGCAGGTTTTTTCATGCTTCTAATAAATCATTTTATGACCTCTGAGTACGAGTCGTGATACATTCGCTGTGGTTCCTGGGTTTCGTTGCCTTTGACAAAGCAAACACACTTACTTGGCGACTTGTCTAGTGATGTGATCTCTACACTGAGATGCAATCGCGGAATCCGCAACGCTGGGGGTCGTAAAGAAAGGGGGGGGGGGTTAGAATCGGAGCAAAACGCCTGTTTGCATAGACTATCAAGAGCGTGTAATTGCCCTCCCAACCGAGAATTTTTATTCAACATTCAAGTCTTGCCTTTTATATTGAGATTAAATCAACGAGAGCGTATATTAACAGCAAGGAAAGAAAGGCACACACGTCTTGAAGAATCGCGTAAATTCGGGTCACGTTTTCTTGAGCTTAAACAAAGCGTGACGTCATCTTGTCCAGCCAAATTAGGATTTTGATGGCGAATTTTTTTTCGTGAAAGAGACGAAATATGGCAGGTTTGTTTGAATAGGAAAAGCGTTGAATAATTTGCACTCATTTGTTCCGTGTCACAATAGCTTTGAGGCAGGGTAATGGCAAAGGGAAGAGAGGCGACAGTTGTTGAAGGCGAAACAGCTTTTATTAAATGCGTGTGTGTGTGTCCTCTCTTCTTTTGGCCTTTTTACGACGCTTTTGTGTGAGCATGGAACGTAGCGCGAAGAATGGAAGAGGACAATTTTAAGACGCAATAATACACGTAATGTTACACAAGCGTGGATGTGTCTAAGGCATCCCCCCCCCTTTTTTTCCCCATAACAAAGAACCCCCAACGAGTTTTCGTGAACTAGTTGTAAAGAAAAGAAGCCTTTTATTCTCATTTGGCTTAATGTATACTAATGTAATATAAAGTAACGCTTTTGGCCTTGTTCCTGCCTATACAACACTTTCTCTCGCTAGTTTCGCTGGGTAAATAGCTCACGTGCAAAGCGCTAATATCGCTCTCAAAATCCAACAGTTATGCAATGCAACAACTGGAATTTCTAATTTTCGCTCGATTTTTTTATTTTTAAAAAGGCTCTCAGACGTATGTAGAATTTTAAAACTCCTGGCACCAAAATTGAGACCTTGGATAAAGCTAAAGGAAACACACTTATTAACTTTTCGAGTATTTCAAGTAGTTCTATAGTATTTCCTTTTTCCATTCGGTGAAGGCGAATTAACGCCTATGGTCCTTGCAATGGTACTTGCCAGTAATATCTGGTACAAGCAATGCAATTACCTGCACTGTAAGAAAATAAGTAAATAACCAGTAGTTTTACAACACATGTAGGCAATCTTGTGTTGTGTCTTGTATCATAATCTTGTTTCTTACTTATAAAAAACATATTTTATTTTATTTTATTGGATAAAATAAAGATATTTTATTTTACTATTGAGAAGGTTTAATTTAGCAAGTTTCACTAGTAAAATGATAAGAAAATTCCGCGTTTGTGTCGTATTAGTACAATTTGTTCTGAATTCTTTGTTGGCGGAAAAGGTACCTGCTACCATATGGTACAGTGTGCTATCATTTATGCCAAAAAATAGTAAAATTCCAATGAAAATTGCCATTGCCAAAGATATACCGTGGAGTTTGGATTTTGCAAATAAATTGTATATGCACAGTAAAACAGTGATAAAATTGGAATTTACCGTACATGTTAGTGTATTAAAAAAATGAAAAAAATAATTCGGAGGTAATTCATTATTGAAATTCTCACATTTAAAAAAAAAAACGGAGTGAGCAATGCACGGAAACGAGCATTGCTCACTCCGTTTTGAAAAAGAAAAAAAAAGAAAAAAATTCTCACAATTAAAAATAAAATATTACAAACGGCGTTACTGAAATGTAAAGAGCTTCAATCAACGCCAGAGTATGAAAAGTACAACCAATTAAGTATTTATTGAAAAACCCTATGATTTTTTTTCTTTTCTTAAGAGTGTGGAGTGCATGGAACAAAGGTAAATGTTGGTAAATGTCACCATAATGTTGGGGACATTCTTGTTGTGGTAAAGTTACATTGGATTTCAGGTGCGTATAGTTGAATTTGTATGGATCTAAAATTCTTTGGGATTTCTTTAAGGCAGGATTTAAAAAAGTATGAGGATTTTGAAGGTAATCCTTTTATTTCGAGTTCTCTTGGTCTAAAGTTTGAGAAAATCTTTTAAAAGTCTTTTCTTTTGGAGTCTTGGGGTGGAAAAAAGGCTCCGTGAGCTCCCATATGCGCGTTGATAGGGATTCAAAGGGTTTTATGGTCCATAAATGACACGCCGTGATGGTATTGATGCAACAAAAGGTTCACAACTTGGAGGCCCCGGTATAGATTACGCGCTGCTTTTGGGTCGATGATATCCCCCAGTCCTGTATGCAACCCCCCCAAAAAGCCACTACTATTACTACTATATATACCAGAACCCCGGCAGGTTCCTGGACAGTTTCACGCCCTAGCTTGTTGCTTCGCAAAGATTTATGAACTCCGCCTTACACATGCAAACCTACAACAAGACTTTGTATGTTCTATCCTTTCAAAATCTTCCTCCACAGCATATGGAGTGTTGTGTGTATGTGTCTGTGTGTGTGTGCAGTGCAGTGCGCTCCCCCGAACTGCTTGCACACACATGCATACTCAAGGAAAAAGAAATTATAAAGAAATTCTAATGCACCGTTTGGGGGCTTCTTGGCATGTGGCATCACGAAGGGATGAAAAGAAGTCAAAAAAAGAATCAAACTTTTTTTTTTTTACTCCTGACGGAACCAGTAATTAACTTGCCAAGTCAAATTCCAGTTTATGTAGTCCTGAGTAATTATGCCAACATTGTTGTGGGGAAACAAGAAAAGTGATGGAGGCAGTAATGGTCAAGTTTTCCTTTATTATACGAGGTTGAGGTTCTATTATTACACACCGAGACAAGGAGCAAGAGATCTTGCATTAATAACGCATTTCGTGGGTTCTGTATGTATATGTATAGAAAGCCTGTGGGAAAAAAGGAGAATGTGATGGGCATTCAAGGCTCTAAGAGTTGTAAAATTTATTATATTAGTTATTTTTTGTTGTTTTTTAAAGGGAAGGTGTTTCAAAGTATTTAGTGTGACAATAGTAGCCGCACGATGGACTCCCTGTGGTGCGTAATGAGGCTGCCTTTTGACTCCCGCGTGCAAAATATGAACTATTTCTGTCTGTGTCCTGTTGTAACATTTAATATCCTTTTACGCTAGCCCATTCGGGCTGCGTCTTAGAAAACTAGTCTTTTTAAATAGTTTCAAAAGGAGCTTGGGATTGAAATTTGTGTTTGGATCTGGTTGGATGGTTTTTTAGCGCGGAGGAATTGAAACAAAATCCGTTTTTGTTTTGGGTTTCCTATGTGTGCAAAAGAAGAGCAGAGAGCTGGCTTGGGGGATTTAGTGCCTCATCATCGGTCGGTCAAGTCTGGCTCATGTCAGCATTGCGAAAGTTTTGCAACACGTTTCATGAAGCGAGCCCTGCCCTGATCTATCGCCGCGTCGTTTGGTTTGGTTTTTCAAAACGCGATAACATGATCGAAAGGACTCCTGTTTATAAAACCCTTGCCAGCAGATCAGTCATGATCGAGATTAAAGGGCCAATTGCTGCGAATTAGGTCGATAGTCTCTTGTGCAAGATGCGGTTTTCATTCTTCATTGTTTTGATTTTTTTTTATTATATTCTTTGCTGGACGTAAGGTTCTTAACACACCATTTAGCTAATTATTTTTGCTAAAAAGAACTTATTTTGCAATCTATCCGTGCTATACAAAATTCACCATACCCTAGATAATAGAATTGTAAATTGATTGATTGTAAATTGTTAGAATTGTAAATTGCGACAGATGGAAAATTTGCAAACGGTATAAGAAGTCCGTAAATAATAATTATATAATAAAAACAGTAAATGTATTTAAGAATAAATTTGGTTTGAAAAACAAACACTCCGAAAATTTAAACAATAAATGTATTTGTTACAACTTTCTGTTTTTACCATTTTTTACTTGGAATATTATAACTTCAACTAGAATTCAGCAATGAAGTGACAACAATAAAGTGAACAAGGAAATTCTAACGGTGAATTACCTTCCAAGTCTGTTTTTGTATTGTAATTTTGTAATATTACAAATTCGTAATATCACAAAATATCGTAATTTTACCTGTATTTTTTTATTTAAATTGGCGTATAGGCATAAGCCTGTTGCCAAAGTTTATTGTTAAAACGTACAGTTTTTTACGTATTTTTTTACCTGTATTTTTTGGCATAGAAGCTATTAGGTAACAAAAAGTGTGCCTAAATTCAGGAGTACTTTAAGTTATGAAGAAATGAGCGTTACCCATTATATTTTGATTAGAAAGTGAATAGAATAGAATTAGTTGGCTAACTGGAAACTTTTCATGATATTACAGAGAACGAATAGAGGAGCATGTTGTATTCGAAGTAGGAAGGGTTATTTTTAGAAGTATGTATAGAAAGAGTTTATTGTCTTTGAATTCATTTCAAATTTGTTTCGTATTGAATTTTTGTTAAAAGAAAAGAAAAGCTCCAAGTCATTTTTAGGTGGAAATCTTGCTTCAATTTAATATTTGTTCTAGTTATGGACTTTATTAGAAAAAAAAAAATAATATTGACTCCAAAACCAAAAGGAAACTTTCTAACGGGTTAAAGAATAATTAGAGAGAAATTAATCAAGGATTTCATTTGGTAACTATTGCCATTTTTCTGCAGACCTTTTTTTTCTCCTTAAAAAAATAAATGAAATAAAATACATTACAAAGTCGCTTTGGACCTCGTTATCGCTCCCCGAGTCGTGCGCTCAAGTTATCCGTGTTAAATTTTTCGCTCAAGGATGATAATTCGAACGCTTTTATGACAAGTTTTAAGGAGGGAGGGCCTTGGCAGTTATTTAACTCGTTTCATTTCGCATTGGTAAAGTTATACCTTACACGCACGTTATAGTCGTTAAAAAGTAGCGTTAGTCTCGTGACGATATGGATATTAGTAGCGTTATCTGTTTTATGTAACGATTTCAAGAAGCTGAGCTCTTTCAAGATTGTGCCTCGTTTTTTTTTTTTTTTTTGTTTTTTTTTTAAGCTTCGTGCTAGTACCACGCTTATGGAAAATAAGCGAGGGAGAAGATTGGCGTGTGCTTTTCTTTATGGGCAGCACATAAGCCCAGCCACATTCGAGTCGGTCATTAAAAAAAAAAATCCCGCCAAGTTTTTTTCAATCGCTCTCTTTTTCAATTACTGAAACCAGCTGGGCTAGTCAGCTTTGCTTGTCTTAATAAATTGTGGAACCCACTTTATCGTTACTTACTTATTCGTGCCCTCGCAATGGCAGCCCACGATATTTTCTTTTATTATTCTTTATTTCTGCGAAGAGTCACTTTTTTTTAAGATCATGAGGGATACTTTATTAAGACTCTGCATCGCCCCCCAAAACGGGTCTATTTGACTGCTTGATTTGACGCGCATTAATCCGCATTTCAATTTCTTGAAACGGTTTGATTGAAACGACGTTAAAACATAAGAGCAGCGTGAGTTTAATTGAAATTTCTTTATTCGGGCGGCGGCCCCGATCGGACAAGCGAACTTGATTGTTGTGCAAATGAAGCCTTTTTCGGTTTTTAGTATTATCAACAGGAGCATAATTCCAAGAGCTTGTTACGGGGAAGAAAGGAAAGGGAGTTTCTTGCGTAATAATTAAAACTCGTTATATTGTTCTTCTCTACTTTTCTGTAAGATGCTAAGATCTAGTTGATATGCTCGGACTTGTGGAGGAGGTAGATTTCGTGTTTATGGCGATGAACCAGAACTTACGATATAGTTTGAGGTAGGTCTGGAATTTTCCCGCTATTGTTCATTCCTTTTTCCCGATTTTCCCAAAAGGGAAAAAGTGAGGAGTTGTATCTATTGCATTAGTTATTACGTCACAGCGTGTTGAGTATTAGGCGGGGAAGAACTCAAGAAAACAAAAGGCTTGAAAATATTATTTTTTTACCACCCTCTGAAAAAAAGAAGTAATTTATCTCTTGGTGATGCTAAGTAAGGGAGCGTGAATTTCTTGTTAGGGAAAGAGATATGCACGTGCCACATGCGAGTAGGAACAGAATGCCTTTCACCTTTGGGTTATTAGTTTTAAGGCTCGGGAGAGAGAAACTTGATGGATGAGATCGTCTTGTGAGGTACAGATTCTTCAATGAAATCTATCTTGGCGTAATTCCCACTCTTTACCAATGGCTTATAGTAGCTTACACGGCTATTGAGTTTGGGCCAAGATAGCAAAACTAGCTTAATAATCCCGAAAAAAATCAATTGAAAACGGTGGGACAAACAATGCCTTTAACATTTTCTTTTGTTTTTCTTTATTTATTTTTTTTTGCTGTTTTTAGATAGAATTCCTTGGGTGAAATAGAAATTGGAGCCCAAACCGCTGTGTTGTGAGCATGTGCATCTGCCATAACTGGAGCAAAACGCAGACAAGCCAAAAAGGTGCTTCTGGACTGGACTCCTATTAAGAAACCGATTATTGGCCCGTCAGATAACTATGCAACAACGCAACAACTTTCACCTGTTGAATTTTCTTTCTTTTTTTTTTTTTTTAACAGACTAACCCTAATTTCCATGCCGCGGTTTCCTGAGATGTGCCGCCATTTGGAGCAGGAATGTACGTATAGGGACTCGCATATACGTGCATTTATCGTTTTGCTTTTATTGTTGGGACAAGTGTGGCACATGATAGTATGCAACTGGAGGCGGGGGACCAAAAAAAAAGAGGTTAAGCCCCTAGTATACACTGAAAAGTTGGTGAGTGGTCGTGCGTGAGGCCACATAGTGTGGGGATATCAGAATTTTTTTTTTTTTTTTTTTTTTTTTTTTTTTTTTTAGGGGAAAAATGTCATGTCTTCCGCGCCCATTGCTTCAGAAACATTCGGAGCGGAAATGAAGAATCCACAGGACTATTCCCTGGCATTTCTTCTTGCGTATTCAAACGTTATTCGTCACTAACCCGGCCGTAAGTATATTAAAAAAAAAATAACGTTTCTAATGCATCTTGATTGAACTCTCGAGACAGTAGTAAAAGTTGCGGGAGACGACAAAGCTTAAGCTCTCCAAGCATTTGAATCCGGCCATCTATAAGAGCTTAGAGAGCATCCGCCTCTTATAATGAGATCATCACTAGACAGAACCAAGTTTGGGCAAGGAAAAACAAAGTCCAGGAACATAACGTAATATCGCGTGAAATGAGGCTATTTTATGGTTGATCCGTATACTAACCTTTTGGAAACGCTTAAAAGTCGAAAACATTTGGATTTTCGTTTTTCTTTTAGTTATGTTGCTTCCTTATAGAGGTGTGTGAAGAGTTAATATCCAGGTCATCCTCACGTGCCCACACTTCTAACGGAAGGCAAGAGAGAGAGAGTTCAATATTTTATACATAGAAAAAAATGAGAATCGATTGCCTGACAGAAGAACGTTTATGCAAGAGTCGTAATGTGGGTTAAGGGGATTAAGGGATGAAAATCCAACTGTTTCTCTTGACCAAACTAGGCACGTTTTATGGGCAGAAGAGACGTTGGTGTAAGAAACAGTTTGGCCGAGTTGGTAGTTACCGGGCGAGAAGTCGATACTTTTTCAACACCACTGATGCAATATGCAAAGGTTGGTTCTAAGCTGGGTCGAGGCAGATGACTTTGCACATTACATCGAAGGCGAACTGCTTAAATTACTTGGCCAAAAGTGCGAGTTAGCCTTGGTCAGGTCCGAATTAGGTTGAATAACCCCCCAAAAAACTAACGATGAGACTTTCTAACAAAAAAGAACGGAACATGGCGAAATCTCAATGTTTCTTGGTTCATTTAACTCGGTCTAGATAATTTATCAATACAGTCATTTTATTTTACTTTTCAATGTGACGAATTAAAACGCAGGTGAAAAGTCACTTAATTTCACGGTGTGAGACGCGGTTAATCTTTCTGAAAGCGAACTGTTTTAGAGCAAAATGGCGAATCTGACTTTTTTTTTCTGAAACGAAAAACGAAAAATAACTTTGGGGGTAGTTGGACCCCAGTAGGTGGTTGATGTAATCACAACCTAGGAAAGTGAAACCGTTTAAAATTTTCTTTTAAAAAATAAACACACATTTTGTGCTAAAAAAGAAAAGACAAGTATCATGACTACTTATACTTGTGGTTTAACGGTGGCAAAATACGCGGTTTAAAAGCATGAAGCACTCCAAGCCCGAGGACAAAGACCAGTAATTAATCACTAGCTGGGTATGGTATTGGTATGAAAGCTTTGTGGAGTCTGCGGTCATCATTCGTCACGTGGACCATGGACCAATTACCCTTCAAAGCCCATGTCTTTTCTCTCGAGCAAGCTCCAAACATTCCAACCAAGGTGGCAATTGTGGTCCAAGCCCGAATCACGACTTTTTCGGTAAGACGTATCTATGCTCTACTACGCAGTAATTAATTCAGCTTGACCTCATTCTTGGCCTGATGCGCCAACCTGCGCAATTCTCCAAAGTCTCTTAACCAGCGTCCTTCTCGAACCCCCCTACACAAGAATTATAAGTAAAACATGTAACGTACTTAACTTATGTACTTACTTATGAGTCCATAAATAATTAACTTACGTACTTAACGTACGTAACGTACTTAACGTACTTTACATTAACGTACTTAACTTATGCACTTACTTATGAGTCCATAAATAATTAACTTACGTACGTAACGTACTTAACGTACTTTACATGTAACGTACTTATCTTATGGCCTTAGTTAAAACGTTGAGCACTAAGTTGAATTAGCGTGTAATTTAATTTCATTTAACAAATTAAATTGAAATTAAAACGTAGGGAATATATCTGGAGCCAAGAAAGCACGAAAGCCAAGAAGAGTACATAAATTCCAGACACTCTTTAGCTTGAAATGAAAACTCTGCAGGATTTAATTTACGGTATAGAATTTTCCTTATTTTGTTTTGAGTTTTGAAGGTAGAGGGTAGAAAATAGAAGGTAGAAAATAGCTATTTTTCTACGTTAGTGTCGAGTGGGAATCGTAAGTCTTGGCAAGAAAAATCGTTTTTTTAGGACGTGTGCCGCCCCACCGTTATGCTAATCATGGCAAACGCCTCATTTTGCATACCGTTCTTGCACTAGTTTTTCGCTATGGCTGATGATGGGGGGTTAGGGTCTGTTTTGGATCCAGGCGAAAGAGCCATGTCGTGACCCAAGTGAAGCGAGCCATTGCTCTCCATTTCGCAAGCGGCTTCCCGGGGCAAGCAGCAAACAAGCGTGTATTGATAGTCTGGTCTGGGCGAGCTAACTCTTTTTATTTTATTTATTTTTCGAAGGATTTAAGGGAAAAAAACGAAGTCCCGGATTAAGTTTTTAAGACGCGATCAGATTAGAAAATTGGAGCTGAGTATTTTTTTTTATTATTGGGAAGCTCGAATGGGTGTTTTTTTAAAGTAGGATAGTAGTGGTGGTCCATTTGGACAGGTGAAGGGGTCAAAAGTCGGTATTGCCTTGTAAGTTCCCGAGTGGTCTGTCACGCTCACGATTTTCAAGCGTTTTGGAGAGCTACTTAAGTTCAAGGGGCGCGTTATTTTATGTCTTGTCATTTCCTCCGAGGTGGCTTGTGATATGAGTTTGGGCAGATGACCGCTTATGCGTACTTTTTTTCATTTTTTAGGAGTCTAATCTTACGGTTTCTTAAGAAGCGACTGATTGCCTCCCTTGAGTCGTAAAACATAAGTAGGTGGTTTACTCGGTGAGTAAATAAAGGCATATCCTTGTTTGATTTTCTGGCGGGAAAAAAAAGTTAGGCGGTTTAGGAAGATCATATTCCCCAATTAAGATATTTGAATGGACGGTCTAAGGCTTTCTCGTGAATGCTCGTGAATGAGGGAAAGGTGAATGAATGGTAAAAGTTTTTGAAAAGAAAGTTTGTGAGCCAGGGAACCTTGTTAGGGGGTTCGGGCAGAAAGTGTTGGTGGTGGGATCTGAAAGAAATAAAAAAATACAGAAGTATTGTAATAAAGGTTTTTGTGAAATTGAGGTGTTTTTGGTTTACGACCAGTGAGCTCCGGGTAGAAAAGGTGAGGGAAAAACAGGAAAAAAAGAACATGACCCAAAGCAAAACTGTGTGTTCCGAGATTGAAGGAAGGAGATAACGAGGTAGAGTGCAAAGGCATTTTCTACCTAATGAGACTTGTTTTATAGCTTTTGATTGGTTAAACATGTTGGGATCTATGCAAAACAAACACATGCACTGCCTATCTTTTTCTCAAGGTGGCTTTTATTACAGGCCCTGTCGTTATACTCGCTTTTTTGCATAAAGTCTGGGCTCATTATAAGCTAGGTATTATTCCTTTTTATTTGGGTAGTTCTCTTTTGTTTTCTTCTCTTGCACAGGTGATGTATATCCACTGTTCGGGGTTACAAGACGCTTTCGCACCGTCTTTCTCTTACGCGGGACACTCCGAAGTGGTTTGTTTGCAATATACGGTTGTAATGATCCCATACCCCCTAGCGGGAAACAAGGCATCTTGGTTTTGTTACCAGCCCAAGTCCCAAACGAATGACAAACGGTTGTATGCAAATGTCAATTCTAATGCGCTCAGCAGTTCCATGAGGCGTTGCGATCTGACAGGAGCCTTTGACAGCTTAACGCGTCTTTTCGAGTTTTCCTTTCTTTCTTTCTTCGCCAGTTAGTACTTTTAAAGAAAAAAGGAACGCGTTGCAACTCACCCGATTCCTAATACTATAGAAACTTTTTTAAGAGGATTCTAAACGGATATGGCAAAAACATTGCGGGGATTTTTTATCCTGACTAGCTGGCAATTTTTCACCTTTATTGGAAAATCCAATGCAAAAAAAAAGAAAATAAGATATCCCTGCGCTTATATTTGAAAGTTATGGTTATACCATCTTCAATATTGTAAGAACTTGGAATAATCTTAAAAAACGAATTAATTAATATGTAGAATAAAGGTTAAATAGTTTTAACATTTAGAATAATGAGTGACGCTTTGATGACGGTATATTAAGTGAAATAATATACGCCTGAAAGGTAATAATAGCATTGTTACAGAGTAGTAATTTTAGTAACACGAGTAAAGAAGATACCTTCTACCTTCGAGCGAATTTGGTTCTTGTTTGGTTAGTTAGTTATTCAAAATTCTACCTTGTTGTGGAGTCCCTGGCCGGGATGGAACTAATTTGAATTAGTATTCCGAAACTATGAGGATTAGATTGTCTGCAGTAAGAATGGTTCGCAGCTACTCATGAAAAGTAATTACAATCATCCAAAGCAAAATTCCCTCTTCTGATTTGGACTTCTTTTTTTTAGAATCTGGTTTTGGCTTACAAACATCTCAATTTCGTTTTCTTTTGAGTTAGGACCAAAAAAGTGTTGCCCGTAAGTTAGGTCAGTTGACAAGCAAAGTCTCGCAAGAATAGAAAGTTCATTTGAATTTAAGCGAGACGAAAGGGAAAGGAAGTTAATTCAATTAAGCTTACATTTCTTATCAAAATCACTTTATAAAAAAAAAAAAACTACCTACACTACAAGAAAACTCGTCTGCATAAGATGACAAATTTCCCCAACCGGATTTTGACTGAATTGGGTTGCCCAAGTTGTGAATTAGTTCTACTTGGGCGTTTTTTGCATCTATTATAACCACTGCTCCTCTTTCCCAAGTGTTGAACTGTGTATGTCTATATGCGTGTTCTCTTTTTTTGTTATTATTTGACACTTGAAAAAAAAAATCAAATGCGGAGGACGACGTGTTGACGTAGTATACATCAGCCATAGGCGACCACCCAATCCAAGAATGCGGATTTGCAAGTTTCCCCGGTACCTTTTCCTAATGAAGACAACGTGTAGGCGACGAGAAATTAGACACGTTTTTTGTATCCCTGCTATCGGTCCAATTCGCATGAAATCTTGCCACACGATTTGTACCATGCAAACACGACTTGTGTCTTTTTTTTCTTTTTTTTTCGAAAAAGACATGATGGGTAAAGTCCTATTTAGTGTTTGAATCAAAGATAAAACGAAAGAAGGTTACATTTCTGTGTGCTCTGCATTCCGTATGTTAAACGACGAGGATCTTAAATCTGTTTGTCTTTCTTTTACATGCTTTTTACAGAGTTGATTGTTTTATTCGAAAATATAGTTGTGATGGTGAACCGTAAGATGGCAAAGATTGGAAGATTTTACACTTGAGATCGGTTTACGCGATAGAGCTACTCATACACCTTTTTAGTGGCCCTCACGTTATCCCAAACAAACGTGTAAACATCACTCGAGTGAAAATAGACCAGAAAAAGATTTGCCGTTTAGCGTTATTGTGCCAATGTCTCACAAGTGTATGCCAAATGGATGCCAGATGGCAGCCGTGCTTATTTTCCCAGACTTTGAAAACTGGTCCAAAAAATTGCAAACTATTTTAATTTATTTATTTAAGAAAATTGTAATTATATAACAAAACAATTTATAACGATTTTCCGGTCAATTTGTTTCTTACTTACAACATTCTATAACAAGTTGTTTTACGGTCTGTCACAAATATTTAATACCAAAATGGGTTGTATCTGTTGATACTATTTAGCTTGCTATTTAGTTAAGTGTAATTTTTGGTAGCTCAAGGGTCAGCCTCAAGGTCACTCTGCTGAGTTTTACCAGAAGAAAATACACCTAGAATGCGTACTTTTGGAATCGCCTTCTTTTTGAAATCGGTTTAAATAGTTGTCAAAGAAAATCTGAAAGTTGCTGCGAAGTTTTAATACAACCCTCAGGTGTTACCAAGTACCTTTGGCGTAATGTTAAGTACGTTATAAAAACTAAGTTGTAAGTAAAACAAAATAATAAAACATAACTGCTCAGGGACTATACTTTCAGTTTTAGACGTGCCAACTAATTTGCGGAGTTAATTTCTTAAGTGCACTCAAATTCTTGGTCATTTTTACAATTAACTGTTGTGATACCTTCACGTAATAGAATTTTAAAATTGGAAGCAATTTTGTACAATTTACCTTTAATTCAAAAATTACCAAGAATATAGTGATGAACTTCACGACCAACAGCTCCACTCGATTGTGCGCGTAGCGAATGCGCAACTCCGAGTTTTCCAACATGGCCCCTTATTGGCGCGTAAAAGCAAACGATGGGTTAAGAGGCAGAAAATCGTTTTCCATTAACGATTTTTTTTTGTTTTTAAAAAACAAGAATCTATCAAAAAGTTAAGTCTTGCGTGTTAGTTTTATATCCTTTTTAATGGGTGTAAAGTTTGTATAGGTTCTTGACGTCTGGTAAAGGAGATCCTGTTTTTTTATTGTCTATGGGCAGCAGTGTGACGTTAATTCGTAGGACGCACGTGGGTTAATCCCATCCCATCTTGACCAAGAGCAAAAAGGCAGATAGATGCATAGGTGTATGGAAAAGAAGACGCCATGAAGGTTTGTGCGCGACCTTGCTCTGGCTTCCTTTTCGGCCCGCTTATGCTATATACTGCGGCGGTCTCGATTCCTTATACTGTTTTGGACCTGAAAAAGAACATACGTTCGGAGGTGGTGCCGTGTTACCGTTCCCCCTGGTATAAAACAGAGAATAAAGCAGGTAGCGTGCGGGTTATTTTTTTTAAATATAATTAAAATAAGAAGCATACCAAAAGGATAGTCCCGGATGCGTTGCAGACCAGGAAGTTGGACGGGAAGTACGGCCAAGGGAGGAGTTGAGCTCATTTGCATGGTGTTTTGGCATCCCAGAGATCTACGACATATTCGCTCATCACTGGATCTACGCAATCCAAAAAACAGCATCCGTGTTGAGATTCTTGAGTATTTATTTGGTATTTGGGGTCCAAAAACGCCTGTTTCAGAGCTAAAGTTGGTGCTTTCCGATGAAGAAATTTAAGGATAAGATTTTTTTGGCGCCAAAAATGCCTTAGAAATTAAATTTGTAATTTATTTTAGTTTCAAGCGAAAAAAAGGTTAAAGATGCTGTTTGTACTTTTCAGAAGAGAAAATTACATGATCTTCTTTTGGCGTACGAAACTCCTTAAAATAAATTTGGTTGATTTGTCTTTCTTTTAGTTTAGTTTCAAGCGTGGTTAAGGTTCAAAGTCGAAAAGAAAGCTTCATAATTGTGTTTTACTTACTGAAAAGAGAGAGTTGGATATGCTTTAATGTTGGCACTTTCCAGATGAGACATTGAGAAACGAGTTTTTTTGGCGCCAAAACTTCCTCAAGTGTAAATTTACCATTTGTTTTGTTTATTTGCAAGGATGATTAACGTTCCAAAGTCAAAAAAAAAAAAAGAAAGAAAAAGTTAATATGTGGTGTATTACTAAAAAAGAGAGGTATGGCAGGAAACTTTATTAAGTCAATAGTTGTTAGTTTATGCGGGGGCCGCATTTAGATAAGGGGAATTAAGGGGAAGTACGCCTGTACGCGATTATATAGGAAGAACTTGAGAAGTTACGGACACAGATGTTAAGCTAGCCGAGTATGTCATTAATTTTGTTTCCTAGCATGGATTTTTCGGTAAGTTGCATCCTTCTAAGGCTAACCATCACGATTTTTCAAAGTAATATTTCTGGTGTGCTCGTTTTTCGCCTGATTCGGGAGTACAAGTCCCCAGCTCCTGACCAGCAAGGGGTAGGGAAAGCGAGAGGGAAGAAAAAAAACGATGTGTGGGTAGATGAAAGTACAGTAATTAAGGCTTTTTCAAACTAATATCAAAGGTAGCGGTTATTACCATGTTTCTGCTGTAGGATCCATTGCGAGAGGGAAGGAAAACTTGTAGCAAAAAGAATAATTGCCGTTGCATTGCTGTAATCGGTTTGTTTCATAAGAGCGTATATCTATGCGACAAGCAAAGGAAAACTTATATGGAATTGTGTAAAGAAATGGTGAAAGAAATAACAAAGAAGTGAGAGGGAGGGAAAGACGAGATAGAAGTTATGCGAAGAAAAAATAGGTTGCCCGCCAGAGTGCAAACTACTGTAAATCCCTGCCGGACATTCCGTAGCATCAGGGCAAGGTTAACTGGTCTCCCTTTCCAGAAATTCGAGTGCGAAACGTTAAACCTGATCTATTTGTTCTATTCGGCTGTGACTGCACCAGTTTTTTAGGGGGGGGCTCTATTTGTGTTTTCCCGATGCGTCACTGAGAAGCAAACACAATTTTGAGCGTGAAGAAGAGGGGGTAGAGGTGAGAAAATGTGTGTTTTGAGCAAATTTGGGAAGTTTTTTCTTTTTTTAAAAATCAAAAGCTAGGTTGACTTTACCCAGCTGGTTTTAGCTTGGTATTTAATAAAATAAAACAAATAAAATAATTTATTAAACTGATTTTAGCTTAACAAATCATTTAGAAATTTTTTGTTTAATTTAACAGATCTTAAAATCGCGTTTCCACTTAATATCTCCTCCCAACATTATACCCTCCCTCTCCCTATACCTTCTACCCTTCCCCCCTGTAATTAGCTCAATGTTGTTAAGTTTTGCTCATCAAATGACTAATAAATAGATTGGCAATAGACTATTGCCTACGCCGATTAATACATGAAAAAATAAATATCGCGTTTCCACAATTTTTCCTTATTGTTATTAATTTAATTCATTTAAAGGAAAACAAGTGGGTCATGTCATCAGCACATGTTAATGGCATAGTATTCGTTTATTTAGTATATTTAGTAGTTTATTTCAATCAGAACCTGCAATCGCATTTCCACAATTTTCCCTTGTTGTTAATATTGTTATAAAATTTAAAGGAAACCGAGTAATTCGTCACATATTGCAATAGCTCTTGTATTTTCAAGTTTAGCAAGAAAATAGTATGTTTCGTGTGAGGCGTTTGATCGAATCTCGTAGTTCGATGTCATTTAGCGTTATTTAAATAATAAGAAATGAATTTTCTTGGGATTCTAGATTCTACTATCTGTAACAAGGATTTCAGCGTGAAAGCGAGGATTTGCGTAGGTTTACTTAACTTTTATTTGTGTCCTCGCATAGCCAACAAGAGAGGATTCGCATTATGTATGGAGCTATGCAAAGTGGTGCTCCAATTCGCGCCCTATATCGTGTCGAGAGCGTCAAAACTTCGGTGTTGTAAGACAGTGCTATGAGCCATCAAACAAAAGAGAGAGGGGAGGGAGGGGGGAGAAGTGGATCGAAAGACCGTAAAATAGCAAGACGTCTGTCTTGTCTCTCAGCGTTCGTTCAGACCCCATCATAGCTCCGAAAATGCTAACGGCTTTGGGAAATGCCGCCTTTTTGTACAGCTCTCCATTGCTTGCCTTATGCAAATGCTATATACAGGCAATGACCACTTCGGACTGTGCCAAAAAAGCCAGTTTTTTATTTTTTATTTATTTGTATTATTTTTTCCTAAAAAAACTGGTACACTCTTAGCACGAGCGTTGTGTTTTTTCGTTAAAGGTGAGAGAGCTGGGAGAGAGAGAAGACACGTTGCGCAAATATAGACTCGGGAAAAAACAAGAAATTTACGTATGAGTCAAAAAGAACATAGAAAAATGCGTGGAGGCAAGTCATCCACGATTGCGTTAAGTACCTTTTTCAAGAGAATATAAGTTCTGGATAGATCTTAATCTATTTCTGAACGGCGTGGAACTTGGCATACTCGGTTTTTTATGGAGTGCTATAATTGTAAAAAGTATACAAAGGAAATAAAAATAGGCAACAAAAAAGGGCAGGGAGAATTTTAAAACAGATAGTGTGAAGAAGCGGCGTGTATTTTATTATAGGATGATTACTAAAACGCGAGAATGATTAAGACAAAAGGCAGGCATTAGAAGTGGCCGCCTTGTAACATGAAAAGAGAAGTAAGACATACAGCATTCTGCACAGACTGGAAAGTTTATAGTGCAAGAGATGGGGGATATTAGCAACTACTATTGCTATGGGTTTGCGCTTCTTTTTTGGCGCGGTGTAAAATGGAATAATGCTGAGGGAGTGACAAAAACAGATGAGTGTGTGACCTTATATGTCGAGTTAATTACTACGCCAGAGATGATGGCCACAAAGAAACGTATAAAAGCTGAACAAATGAGTCATCCTTATGTGTGGGGATATTGAAGGGGACGGAGCGAAACAATTTGGGAGGATGACATTTAGAACCCTGGGACTCGGCCTTCTTCTGGCACGCGATAGAACTTTTTCTAATCAAGTTCTCTGTGGGCTTTTTTTCCTTCTTTGTTTGTTTGCAGGCGTGGAGAGAGGGAAGATGAGAACTTTTGGCGCTCTTTGATTGACATCGCACACGCCTCAATTCTTCAGGGAGCATCTCTCTGCATGTGTCTTGTTACCAGGAGTTCAGAGTTGGCCCGCTAACTGAATGTGAAACGATTCTCGTTTTTTTGTCCTAAATTTTTGAAAGTCACTGTAATTTTACAGTAAATTTATATTTGTATATATAGAATTCTAACGCCGTTTAGAGTATTGAACACAAATTCCAATAACGAAATACCCGAAAACTTTAAGTTTATCTTAGAATCTTCAATGACGAGTTACCCAAAGTAACGTGTTGGTATTGTAACTTTATATTTTCATTGTAGCTTGCATACAGTAGTGTAGAGCTCAAAGTGCTGTACACAGGAAAGCTAGCGGTACAATCAAAGTGCGACTTCCTTAGAAGAAAAGCATTGAATGCTTGCTAACAATGAAATAGTAACGCGCTAAAAGGGACGAAGTCGCCCTCTGATTGGACGGGTATTTCCCCTGTACATTTATACTTGGACACATGTACAAGCTTCATTATAAACGATATTTGCATTGTAAGTACTTAACATGTACATACTTTATTGGCATATACGGTATAATGAACCAGTTTTTATTTGTTTTGTTGGGGGGAGGTGGGCAGTAGCACTATTACTGCGTTGATATCTCCAACAGCTTTATCCAGGGTTTTGCAACTTTTGTATCTTTCTTTCGAGATTGTATGGCCCGACCTTTCATCTTATCGAGGAAAAGGACCCATTTTGTCAATAAGCGTTTCCTAAACAAGGAAATAAGTTTTGCTTTCGATTTTTTGCGGAAAGAAGTAAATGTTTCGGGGCAATTCCATCAGTGAAAAATATCACAGAAAAAGCGATAACTTACATTACCTTAGTTTTACACCGTTTTTGTAGACTGCGGATCATGGATTGAGAAACGAGTGGTTTGGTAAGATCCTTTGATGCTTTGGAAGAAAGCATACTAAAAAGGACACGTGTTTTCTTTCAGTTTTATGAATAATTTGCATCTAAAGCGAGGGGGTTATTAATGTTGTCGTTGTTCTAGATTTTGTTTGATTTCCTGATGGGATTTTTGCATTTTGGTGAAAAAAGATACAAAAACGAGATTGAAATGGTGGATTTTTTGTTTTTTGCATTGTTGTTGTAACCGAGACCAGAATGGAATCAACCAAGTAAGATTCCTTGGCTCTCTCTAATTTTCAGCGTAAAGAGTCAAGGATCTTGTCTTATTGAGTTTGCTAAAAGAGGAAAAGCTTTTTGTGAAAAAAAAAGGGATGAAGGCGTTGAGCCATGGTTGGTGGCGGTGTTGTAACGACGCCACGAGGACCTGCTGCCATGCTTTAAGTTGCAAGACAAGGGCGAGCGATGGGTCCACTGATTGCATGATACGATTATTATAATTTTCGTCCCACGCTCCCAACACAGGTCCGCTCTACAGCTTGACCATCAACCCAGGCGTCACAGACGATGCATTATTCCTTGCTCCCCTTTTTCGTCTTGTTTCTTTTTCCTCAGTTCTGGCTCTCGCAACAGATATACACTGACAAGGTCGCGGCCTCGTTTCTTTCTTTTTGTGCATCTTGTGAAATTCTTTAGAGTTTTGCTCTCGTAGCTCGGTCGAGTGGTGTATTGCTCAACCAGGGCTTGATAATAATAAGTGCGCAAAACGTACTCCATCCTGAAAGAGCCCGGTTTTTTCTTTTCTGCATAACTATGGAATCTTGACGTTCGACAGCTTTATCACTGTCTGAAGTCGGGGGGGTAAACGAAAATGAGCGGTATATAAGCTTTCTTGATGGTAAATAAAGGTCAATACTTGCCGAGCTTCTAGTGCGAATATTAACAAGATGCATTATGGTTCTACAAAAGAAGTTGCACAAGGTCGCTCTTTGGAAACTACTGTATTGTAAAAAAAAAAAACATTCAGAGCTAGAAAGAAAGAAATTATTGTTTATGCTGATGGTTAATCGAATTCCCCGCCTACAACAACAGAGCGTACAGTGTAAGAAACATCTTCACCATGGCGGAAGCCATTTCTACGCCGTATGGCGTAGCACATAAGAGTGAAGCTTGACCACGTTCAGCTATTGCCACGCCAGATGGTCCCTTGGGCTTACGAATTATTTTCTCCTAACCTTTCTCCCTTTTCTCTAACTCGATCATTGAGTATTCATTAGATCATTGAGATTAGGTTCAACAACATCAACTCGATCATTAATTATTAAGTTAGGTTCAACTTAGGTTATCTTCAAATTCAGATTCGTAATTTATGGTTGAAACTGCGTAGCAATAGCGGAAACGCTTCGATTCTTATTCGCCACATTGCGTGGCAATAGCGCTCTCGTGCCATATAAACAAGAATGCCATATCACAAAAGTCGTGATAAGTATAATTTTAGCTTGAAAAGAAGTAATCTAACACCTCGTAAGACAAAACCACTGCTTTTGCATGAAGTCAAAGGGGAAAGTTTTCAAAATATGTATATACGTTTACAGCAGCTGAATTGGAGACTTGGGTCTTCTTTAAAGGTCAGTAGAGCAATAGTCACAAATTATTTAATTTATCTGTAGTATAAAATCTAATTTTTAGTTATGTTTTTCTTTCATTGTGCACGAAGTAGCAATTAAGCTATTAAAGAAAGATTTCAAAATAAAGGCCTCGTGGTTTTGCAACGTCACAAACATTTCAGTCTACCATAGTGCGCGAGAGCTTGGTTTACTGTTTGAAACAGCGAAGTAGACAGTAGCCATGGTTACAAGCAACTAAGCCACACCTTGACACAAACGTGACGTCACAACGAATGATTTCCATGGCAATAACTCGTGAAAGGTTGCTCAGAAATTCTTAAAACAAAGTATAGTGCATTCTTGAAATAATATAGAATACACTGACACAAAATTTGCAATGGCGAATCTATTTTTAAACCGAGGAATTTTTCAAGTTATGAATTGGAAGGCATATTGTGAAAGTCAAGACGAAATTGCCCTGCGGTTACTTTCTTTTTGTATTTGACAGGAGTTAGTGTATACATGACAGGGAATCTTTGAAAACTCCAAAACTTCTTTTCGCTCACTTTTTGTACTATTTCGTTTTGACCTGCTTTTTAAGCTTTGAATTGGAAGCTAAGTTGGTTGTCAGAAAGCGAGGCATTTGGACATCAAGAACGTGATCGGCATCGTGGGCCACTATAATTAATAGGTCTTGTAGTTTTTATTTTCACAGTCTCTTATCTCCCGCCACAGAGAGTCCTTGCGGTGGCCCAAAAGCCGAAGCCGATGTATTCTCTATAACGTTTGATAGAAAGGCGATATGAACAGGCAACTTTTATGATAGATCCTGTACTACGAACCAGACGTAGGAAGGGGGGGGGGGGCATATTCTATTACTGGAACAGGGGAGTTTCATTCCTCTCAGGGCTTAAATGAAAAATAAAAATGCCAAAGAAAAGAACCTAATGAAAGCAAAAGGATTTTTTTTTTTTGCTATTTTGGTAAAGTCCTCCTGCTGGGTGCCGAATCTTTGATGATTTTTCCAAGGCGCCAAAACAGGGTAGGAAGTCTTGGTCTTGGGCGATACAAATCTCTCGCATTGGGACGTGGCTTACTTTTTAGTACGATTTGAAATGCTGAAAAAAAGGGCCCAGCCCCATGTAGTATACGTTTAAGCCTTCACTCCTCTTCCTCTTGTTTAAAATAATATATTGGGCTGCCACGCTTAGATGACTTGGTTTTGCCCAACTGAAAAATTTGCTCGATTTTGTGCTGCGTAAGCATCCGGGTTTGTCTGTGTATCAAACATCCTTTTCTTGCCATTGCGTCGCTTTTAATTGGTCTTCCTAGGAATTGTAAACGCCTACGAATAACACGTTTCTGACGAAAGTTTTCTTTACCTTCACGCGATTGAGAAACTTCATATTGCCTTTTTATTAAGAAGTAAACCGAATGATCTCACTTTACTTCAGAAAAATTGCGATGCAAAGATGAAAAATACTTGAGAAGAAAGTGAAAATCTAGTTCAAAGTTTGATACGAGCGTAAAGAAACGGACTAATTAGTGAGAGCTAAAAAAAAATTAAAAAATTTAAAAAAATCTTTTTGCCCCTAGGAAATGTGTACGAAAATTTGGTCATGGATTCGGTCATTAATTTGAAAGTCTTTTGTTTGGGAAGATTTAGACTTGCACCCGCAAAGGAGTATCGCCGCGTTCTCTCTTCCTCTCCTCTTCTTTCTTCTTTTCATCTCACGTCACCAGACAGCATGCTTTTCTCTCTGCTTCACTAAAACCCCCACAAATTTCACAAATCGGCCAGGAGCCGAGACATCCTATGGCTCTTGGCTTCATTAAAGCGTAAATGAACTGGTGTCTTCCATTGTCTTGTCCAGCGTTTTAGCAAAAGGCTTTGGCCTCATTATGGCTGATTTTTAAGGGTTTTCGAGGGAGGGTAAAATCTTTAAAAAAAAATCCCGTCTTGTTAAATAGAATAGCTCCCGCTGCGATGTCTGCCTTGCTCTATAAAAGCTTCTTTTCTTGCCATCGGGTTATTACTTATTAGTATAAAAGTTGACAGCGCGCCACTTTCACCTCGTTTCGCAATTAAACGTTTTCCACCACACCAGCAGCTAGCCACGTCATTAAATTGCCCTTAATTCCCACACTAACAGAACGTAACGCTGCGTTCAAGGAGTTTTAATATACTTGCAGAAAACCCTTGGACCAAGGGAAGGTTACGGTGCTAAAATTCATGACATATATGGAAAAGCTTAAACGTTTTGGGTTAATGGAGACTCAATAGGGAACTAATGAGGGGGGACCTCCAACAGTCCAAAAAAGCTGCTCACATGTGTTGGACGACTCCAAAAAGCCCCTTTTATTTTTATTTTTTTTATTATTATTTTTACTGGACGTTATAGAGCCCAAACGGAAAAGGGCGAATAGAGATTAATGGAATTGTTGGGTATTATACCCATGCTTTTTTATACTTTTCCTTCTCTTTTATTCTTTCGGTTCTCGAAATGCAAATCGTAGTGTAGAAATGATGTATGAAAGATGTTCGGCGAGGAGTTCTTAACAAGTATCTGGGCAAAGATAAATCGTGTAGTATGGGAAAGTTTTTTTTTTTTTGGGGGGGAGGAGATTTGTGATAATTTGTGATGTAAGGTGTGTTTTTGTTAAAAAACAAAAATCATGACTGACTTTGATGCGCATTTTTCTCCCTTTTTGGCTTTTTAGAGGCATGTAATGGCTAAACGTTTATGTATATATGTTGTGATGTGTTCCGAGGGTGATAATGTGTGTGCTTGGGGCGTTGGCTCAAACAAGGCATCGTTTATCATAGCCACGAGGGGAAGCAATCATTGAAAGTGCCAAAACTGCGCTTTTTTAGATGGTGGCAAAGCGAGCGAGTATGAAAAACACGAAAAAAATACCCTATTTATGTAGGCAGCGGTTGGTGAGGGAGTCCCCTAACTGATTATGAGTTACAGAAAAGGGGGGCATTATGAGGAGAAAGGGGGTCGGTGGTCGGAAGACACGTGTCAACTCATCAACTGGAAAATTGAATCACGAATCAGGGGAAATGTTCTCCATTCTCCCCTATGAGCCCGCTGCGCTTTTCGAATATGCGATCGAAGATCCGCCTTGGGTAAGCAACTAAGTATAGCGGTGTAAGATAATTTGCCTTGGAGCAGGATGAAAGCACCGAATCTTTTACATATAAGCCATTTGACCAATTTCTTCAAGCTTTTCGTCCGAGCTCAGGTCGTCGTTTAAACTGTCAAAAAGCTTTAAAGTGTCGCAGTTTTTCTTGCAAGTCCGGAGTTGAAATAGTCTTCCTAATTAGAATACGCTAGGTTAACCTCATTAGCATAGCAGATTTTTGAAACTAGAGTTAATTAAGCATCAACATCGCGATGGAAGAGCAAGAGCGAGTTCGCCAAGCTTAAAGAATCTGCTTGGCACCTGGTCAGCCAAGAAAGTTTTTTTTATGAATTAAAATAATGACTTTATTATGCCTGAGCTCTCCTTGCGAGTTTTTGACTGGCTCTTGGCGATCCTTGATTATTCCTCGCTGGACCGAAGTATGGTCATAAGTTAAGTAACAGTGTGTTGAAGCGGCAAAGGAGAGCGAAGTTTTTGGTAGTATTAAATCCATCTTAGCCTATGATTACGCTGAGACCATTTCGCTTCTCCTTCCTTTTTTAGATTTTTTTTTCGGTTGTCGTTTTCCAAGAAGGACTTTTTTTTTAATGCATATATAGAGAGCTCATGTTATGCGGTGTTGGTGAGTCCGCGATCAGTTCACAGGCTCGGCGTGCCGAAGTACCGTAACACCGATTTTGATAGACCTTAAAGTCTCGCGTTGAGAGCTTTTTTATCGCCAATAGAATGGAATAATAAGCCAGAATTTTCACATAGAACGGGCCCAAGCCTGCACTTGGCAAGCGGGTGTTCTTGCCAATTACTGCCCTTTTATATGCTTCTGCAACTTTATTAATTTTTTCCCGGAGAAATTTCCAAACGTTGGTGGTCCTTGTCGTCCTTCTGACTTGAATTTAAAAAGCGCTTAGTAAAATAACTTTTTACAATTTATTTTACCAAGCGCTTCACGCACCAAATTCTTATTCCAACACTTACCAAAGTATACATTTACAATAAGATAATTAAAAAATCGCAAGATCATTATTTTACGCTTTAGATACATTATTCTTGACTGCGATTTGATTTGCCTCATCATTAAGACTATCTCTTTGTTATTTCTACGGAAGACTGGTTACGCTATACCTGAGCGAAGATCGCAGTGCAATACCAAGGTATGCGATTCTTCTCTTTCACCGTAAATATTTTTAGAAAGCATATTAAGAATAGGCACAATTCCATAGGGCAAGCCATTGGGAGTCAGATTACTTCATTGGAAATTGGTGTTACTAATTAATTAGTTGAGGGATGCACGAAGCTGGTCAATTCCTGGAAGTTAGAACGTAGCACGTTCTGTTGAGCAGGCTCGTGTGTCTTATTACGTATCTTATGACTCAAACGTAAATCAGAGTTTACTTATTCATTCCATTTTTTATGGTTGAGAAAGTATGCTCTTCTTTATTTATGATCCAGTATAGGAAGCTGTAATTTTTTTCCAAAAGTGCGCCTGGATATACCATTAAGNTTAAATACAAGGCCTCTCGGAATATAAATGGTCAAGGCTGACGGCATTGGGTCAGGCTGGTATTTTAAACACTTCCAAATTTCTTAGTCCTAACGGTTGGAAACCTGGCTTGGCTTCCTCCCCGTAAGGCCTATTTTAAACTCGTTCTACTTATAGACGATCAACGGCCAAAAGTGTTATTTCTGGTTTCGTGGTTTTTTGCCCGATTGGGTTGCGTCCTATGCCTAGAATATAAATATATCGAGATTTTTTATTATTATTTTTTTATTTTATTTTTTAAGCAAATAGTCACGTGAACTGCATGTGTGAGATCAACACGAAGCGTTTTAGTTTCTTGGGAAAAATTTTAGCCTAATTTCCCGAATAACGGCATGAAACGGTAAGGTGATGTTTTAGACTATTGGTTAATGCAACGCTGCACTCGTAACATAACTGCTTGGAACCCTTTACACCATTCCCTGATGATCTATATTCATTAAAAGCTTTGCGTGCATTCTTGCCTTCATAGTCAGGATAGCTAAATGGTAATTTTTGCTGAATGCGGCTGCTGTACTTGAAATAGTATTAGTTGAAGCCCCTGACGGGCGGGACTTGGACAGATCTCGAATATTTGAGAAGAAGGGATTTGGAAATATCATGAGAAATATACGTGGAACGTTCAGGTCGTACAGATTTTAGCTGCAGGTGAAGGTCAGGTTTCGTTTTTAGGCCTGTTGTCAGGAGAACCTAGTTTCTGTCAGATTTTTTACCGGTTTTTTCTTTGTCGTTGGATTTCTAGGAACCTCTTTAATACCATAGCAACAAGGTATGGGTTAACTGAGGGAAATGGAGAGGAACCGGACAAAACCTGGTTAACCTACTTGAATTTCCTGTCCGGGCCTATGCCTATAACAAGTAACTTTTCTTTCAAAATCTGTGTAACTCTTCTTTTTTTTTCGTGTTTTCTATACCCCGAAAGTCTCGGGAGTCTGAGAAATGACTCTTGCTCCGCTCCATTTGTATTTTTTTTTTTCATAAAATATTTTATGACAGCTTTCAGGTTATGTAAAAGTTACTCGTTCTCTTCTGACCTTCGTGATAAGCTAATATTCCCACTTCTTGTTGTTCCCATTTAATTCCCACTGAAAAACAGTTTAGCTTCAGAAGGTACTTGTACTTCCTTCACGTTCTTAATTAAGCCCGAAAACGTGTATCTTATAAAAGTGTTACTTGATTAGGCTATCAGTTTGCATTGTCGCACCAGGGTGAAGTTATAATGAAAGAGAAAGTTGAAACGTCGTTTCTGTCGACTTAATTTCTGAAACAACCACTTAGGAAATCGAATAGCCAATATATAGAAATAACGGAAAAAATGAAAGAAAAACGAGAAAGAGTATTCCAGCGTTATAAAGAACGCGTACCCTCTGCACTGCAAAAAGTTTCAGATTTAAGTTTTTGTGCCAATAAAATATCTCTAAAAACGCAAAGCAAATCTTGCATTAAAATGTATGTTGTAAATGAAACTTACAATCTAAAAAAAAAGGAATATGGCGGTACTTCCGTACTGAAATTTCCAAGAAATTACAAACAAAATGTTGGAAACGGGGTTATAATAAATACTATTTAATCTTGGAACGCAAGTTAAATTTACATTAAAACTACAACGCTCTTGAAGCCTAGAGTGGGGATTTAATCTTCTTCAGACGATTAAAGAAAAAAAAGAGAACGAGACCTAGAAGGGGGAGAGAGAGGGAAACAAAAAAAGTGGTTCTTCAGGTGGGACAAGTCAGGTGAGAAGGCCAGCAAGCTTTGTTGCAGAAGAGTTGCCGTAACCGAGCATTTTTTGGGGTAACCAACTAAGGCATCTGCCATGTGTTAATGCAACAAGGGGTGAATTTTCGAAGCTTTTTTCGTACCTCCAAGGCCGAGTCGAAAAGAACTGGATTTTATTTCCGGACTTTCTCTTTTCGAGTGGGCTTTTAAGACGCTGTGCAACAACATGTACACAGTACTACGCTGCCGAGTTTTCTATATATATCTTTTCTAAAATGACTCACGTCTTATGTCGATCTGTAACACTGTTTAACAGCCAAGTAAAGAAGTATATCATGGGATGAGACGCATAGTAATCAGACGATATATTACGCGTTTGGCGTGAGCTCCGAGATATATTATTACTGCCGTATGTATCGGAAGCTTTGAGGTCAAACAGGGGTCAAAGGTTTGTATTCGTCCCATTTTCATGCTACTTTCCAACTATTTTCATTCCACTGACTGTTCTATGGATTTCCACCGTAGAAAGTACAAAATTATAAAAAAATGAGCCGGAAAATGAGAAAACGAAGTGCTAATGGTATCGGACCTGATAATGGTAGTAACACGAGTCGGTAATAAAGAAATTGGTCGGACAAGGGTCTTAATTCAGGTTGGCGTAGAGAAAATGGGGGAAATCTGTATTTTGCGGGATATACATGTGACCAATTAAGGAGGTGCGTTGGTAAAGCCAATTTCTTTTGAATGTTTCCCACCTTGGCGGGAACGATTCATCACAAGCGAAGCTTCTTGACATGGTCTCTTGTCTTGTTTCTTGGAAAAAAAAGGGAAAAATGTGAATCCCGTAGGCTGAGCAGGTATTCTAATGAAGGGTCAAAACGTTAAGAATTGGAATAGAATTTCGGAAAAAAAGAGACAAATACAAGACTGAAGTATTTTATTTGATATCCACAATCTCCCGACTTTGGCTCCTGTTCCTGACATCTTCAGCTGACCACAGGAGCAGCATTCCTCGTTATCAGATCAAAAAAGCTTTTGCTTCTTATTTAGCCAATATCGTATCACTAAAAAGAATGTAAACTGCTGCTCTAGAAAGCGTAAAAAGCCATTACTCGTTCGCTTGATCACTAAGAAATAAAAAAGTAAAATGTCATGGAGGCTTCACGCGTCCTTAATAAATTGAGAGGAGAATTGGTATACATTTTTGGGGGCGTTTCCATCAGTTTTTTTAAACAATTCCGGGGAAAAAAAAGTAGCGCTGCATTAGGAATATATGCGGTCATAAGGTGCAGACCTTGGACAACGACTTTTTACCCAGGAGATTCACCTTGCGCGATTTTTGAAACGTAACCAGATTTTGATGGAACTGGGTTTCCAAGTTCTACCGCTGCCAGGGCATTAGGTACGAGGCTTAGAAGGGTATGCTGGCATTCTTTAAGCGTGCCCCGTAAACCTGTACCAAACTGGAAGCTAGGCTAAACGGCGTATCGTATTTTTGCAGCCCGTCCATCTGCAGACAAGTCTTGAGGTTCCGCTGTCAATGTTTTTTTTATCTTTTTTTCGAAGGGGGGTTGACAAAAAACTTGTGCCAGTGGTTAAAAGTCTCTTTCTCTTTTTTTTTGTGCAGTTTCTATATATGAACACTAGTAAGATTTTTCTAATTTGGTGTCAACATTGTAATGACACAGATCACGTATGTACACCACGCTATGTAACGGCTGTCTTGGTGTCTGGGCTTCTAAACCGATTTTTGCCACGTTTTAAAATGTCCAGAAAGAAACGGTATTGGGTTTTAATTAGATAGATTGGACGTGATTTAGCTATCATGACCGGCATCTTGAATTTGACAAGATTTTCCAGGAATTTGAGAAGTAGAAAGTGTTAGATATGGTGCAGGGTTACAAAATAGGGAAACTTGAATGCGCTATTTATTAGATAGTGCTCCCCCAGTATATTTATGTACTTAAAAGACATTAAAAAAAATTCAATGTTTTAGTTTAATTCATTCCCGACGTTATGAAAAAAGGACCAGGAGCTTGTTTTTTCTTCTTATAAGCATCTAAGTAATTATTTATTTTGTACACTAATTGAAAGCGCATTTAAATTGCTGTTTTTGTCTTGGTCGCGGAAATCGTTGCTCCTAGTATGTCTTACGGGGTCACCGAGGACATAAGGAGGGTAGTATGTCTTGTTTCAGCAGGCTTTGTGAAACAGGAATACAAATTGTGTTCTTGAACGGTAAAGGTCGATAGGGTACGACCATGTCTGGTACTAATAATCCGTCTCCTATTGGACAGTTCGAGCTTTTTTGCCCCAGCTTGCCTTATGTGAGACCTAGTTTGACGTTAGCCGCGGTGCTGTTCGTTACCTTGTGCCGCAGCTTTGAATAGATGTATTGTACGTTACATAAGATAGAAGACTTTCGTATTCATTGGAGACATCCCTAGATTTTTTTGTTAAGTGGGTTTTATTTTGTTTTTTTGTGCGTTTTTTTATCAATCTTCCTGAAGGCTCTCGTGTAACCTTAGCATACCTTGGCATAGGCAGTTAGCATGTTAAATCGGTAAAATTCAGAAGAAGAGTTCTCGAGAACCTATTTCCAAGCCTATTTCTTAATAACATACATTTGGTCTCATAAATATTTTTTTTGTAATAAGAAGTTCGCTATCAGAGGAACGCTTTAAGTCATCTTATTTCCTGTAGTTGCAAATGAGTTTCCATTCGCTAGTTATTAATTTACATATGGCTAATTTTTAATGTACCAGGAAAAGGAAATCTAGACTTTTTGTATTGACTAGAATTTCTTTTTTTGTATCAAGGAGTTTTCTTAAAAAATCTACTAAGGTTCAGCAAAAACTTGTTCTCAATTCCTATGTCAAACTATCCTCCCATAACTTCTACCTAGTTAAGATGAAGACTGCAAAAAAGTGCCGTCTATGTCAATACAGAAATTCTAAGATTACGGTCAAATTTATACAATTACAATTTAAGATTTTTTTTTTTACTTGGTTGCACTTTTGTCCTATTATTCTTAGGACCCCAAAAAGCGTATAGGTAGTTCTGAAAGGAATATTGCAAGTTTCCATATGTCAAAATCATTCGGAAACAACTGCATCTTTGTTATAACATCCAACTTCGGTTGCATTAAGGGTTTTCTTGTTACAACTTCTACACAGGTTCTTATTATTTATTTTTTTATTATTTATGTTTTGCTAGTCTCGTTTTAGGCATGCAAGACATGATCGAGTTGGAAGGAAAAACAACGGAAAGAAATCCGAATAAGGATTTTCCACCTTTCAAATCTGCCGTGTTGGAAAATGAAATGATTTAGAAAACTTTGAAAGGTTTTCGCTCTATAAACTGGGATGTTAATTCGTTGTGACTCATTAAGTAGCCGCCTTTTTAAGCCTTTTCCATCTCGTTAAGTTGTTAATGATCGACTTTGGGCTGATATAACTTACGACCAGTAGTTTCCCACATCTAGTTCGTTTTGGCTTACAAGTTGTAATTGCCGTCTAAAACGTATACAGCAAACCATGCCTGAAAGCTTTTTCCTGGGCAATTTGGTGCTCATTTGAAACGACAGGACAATTAAGACGTGCTGTTTAAGAGAACTTCCTATCCGGCCTTTTAGGTTCTTTTTATAGGAAGTCCCAAACAGGGGAAAAATACAACGACCGAAACCTTCAAAAATCAACAAAAATCCTTAACAAGCAACCCGTAATCATTCGCGTACGATAAAACGTAATTTTTGTAGCGGAGGGAGCGAGAGAGGAATTAAGAGAATAGGAAGGGAGTTTAGGGGAAGAGCTTTGAGCTGTCATAGCGTCAAACGTGCCCATTAAAAACGTCCAACTGCGTTTTGGCTTGGAACCCTTTCATTAGCCAGTCTCGTGAAACGGTTTTTATTACCTTAGAAAAGAAAATTGTCCATCGCGGCCTAAACGCGTTTTTATTCCTTCATTGAAAGGGGATTTTCCTTAAACCGAAGCTTAAACGAAACATTTCCGTTAGCGCAAAACGTCTATTACAGTAAGCATTTTTTGACCTCAAATAATTAAATTTAAATTTTTAATTACAAGCTACTGGCCAAAACGAACAACAAACGCACTAATTTTATTATCCTTTTTGCCGCAGTTTTAACTGCCAACGTTAAACGAATTGCGAAAGAAAGGTTATGAACGTTTTCAAAGAACAGCGAGCGAAAAGAGGAAAAGAATTTCAGTAAAATAAAAGACCTTCGGTGGGGATTTCTTTCAATGAATGAAGAAGTCGTAAGGTGCGAAAAGGCTATTGGGAAGGCGGGGTTACCGATATAACTCTCGCGTTGGCGCTTTAGCACATCATTGGTTTGGAAAACGAAAATCCTTTCCACACATGGCAATCTAATCCACGAAAGCAGGGCCACAAGGTTAGACGTGTGGCAAAAAAGGACGTGGTAGCATTAAGTCGTTACAGTTTGCGATCCCATAAAAGTCTCAATTCGAAGGGAACGAGATTGTCGAAGGAAGTTTCTTGAGGCGAACCGCGAAAGTGACGTGATTGA
The DNA here is from genome assembly GCA_022832235.1 of Lepidurus couesii. NCBI lineage: Eukaryota > Metazoa > Arthropoda > Branchiopoda > Notostraca > Triopsidae > Lepidurus > Lepidurus couesii. The sequence goes on from JAGJRP010000140.1 coordinate 54,510, forward strand.
CTTTAATCAAGACCTTAGAACGATGCTTGTTGGTTTCTTTTTTCCCTAATTTTCGAGGCTAACATGGCAAACTTTAGGTTTTGTTCTACTTCGACTTTCAATATCTTCCGTGCTCATTAACTTCGAAGGAGTAGCTGAGCTGCGTGTAGCAAGTAGCTTCGGATCGCATATGCTAAACATGGCGTGTTTTCCGAGTACGCCAAATACGCTTGGAACAATAATAACAGAAAACAACATAGGAGGTACTTCCGCGTAAGAAGTCTCTATTACATGGGCGCATGCCACAAATGTCACACAGCCACTCTCTTCGACTCAAACGAACAGGGCCAGGGTCACGAGCTACATCAGCGCCACTTGCTCCGGCGGCAGAATTCGCTTGTTGGGAAACACTTTGTGAAGAAGCAGCAGCTTGCTCTGGTTCTTGGGAGGAAGAATAAAGGTTGTCTCCGTGGCCGTGGTCCATGGCTCCGTGGTCCACCACGTCTTTTGATCAATTTTGTTGCATTCTGTTGGCCGAACGTCCATATCAAATATGGATATAGACTCCGAGAATGAATTCTTGGAGTCCATACCCATATTTGACATAGACGTTCGGGCAACAGAATTGACCAAAAGACGTGGTGGACCACGAAACCACGGACCACGGAGAAAACCTTTAGTCTTCCTCTCAAGAACTTGTTCACAAAGTGGTGTCTCTGGGTGACTTTCGGATATCCAAGACATTGTGAGCATCCGAGGCGTCCATGCCCAGCAAAACGGTAACTTCTCCGAAGTCGATGGAGGAAAAGCCCAGATTTTCCAGGTGCTTCCACGTGCGCTTCGACTTGGGCCACTCCAGAACCCTGCGACTAACGTTCAGACGAGGTACCGAATAGAGTAGCAATCTGGTTCATCGAAAATTGCTGGCGAGCCAGGTTTCAGGTTTGCAATCCATGAGTCCCAGTGCCGCCTCGGACGCTTCTAGAGTTTGACAGTCGCGTTGGGGCTAGACGGCGCGGGTTCGTAGGATTGGATGGACTTCCTAGGGATGTACTTACAGCTGGAGTGACGGGGAATTCGGGTGGGATTGTCGAGTGCCTGCGGTTCGTGTTGCTTGCGGTCGCCGACAATCTTGACTGAGAACTAGCTACACTAGCACGGGCTAGACCTCCGGTTCGTGTAAGTCCCGCAGTGGAACTAGTTGTCATGATGTCTTCGTCTGCAGCTGATTCTTCTTCAATGTCTTCACGCAGCAATTCTTCTTGCAGGCGTTGTCGTTCCAACATGGCTTCTACGTTTCGCTGAGTCCGTTCAGCATCGATCTTCTCTCGCTGCTCCTCTAGAGTTCGCAAAATGCGAGATTCTTCGGTATGCTTCTGGTTTTTTTGTCTTGCCAGCATCACTTGTAGCTCCGTTTCTCTTCGTAGCTTGTCAGCTTCGCTCTCGTCGTAGAGGAAGCAGAGGAGAATGCTGTTTTAGAAGAAGCAATTGACGGGGATCGGGCTTTCAAATGTGAATCGATATGGGCAAAATAGTTCAACGTGGCTTGATCAATTTAATTTAACCACTGGTGTTCAGCCAAGTCATCTGCCATGTCACCTTCAGCTTTGGTATAGTTATTATGAGATTCAAGACATGCGGCGGCGAGTTCTGGGAGTAAAGAAAGCAAAACACTTAATTCAGTCTTGCTTCCACGTTCGGTAATCATGTGGACGAGAGCAGTACGTTGCCTCTTCGCATTTGTTCTTAACTGTTTCAGTGCTTTTAAGTTCGGAGCACTGTCGCACAGTTCATTCGTCATGACACGGGTTTCACGGTTTTCGGGTCTCGTATCAGCCATGATAAATTCGAACGTTTCGGTTGATCCCGGGTTTCGGCACCAAAATCGTAATGTTACGGATCAAAATACTGTCTCGTGTAACAAGCAGCTTGTTCTACTTCGGCTTTCAATATCATCCGCGCTCATTAACTTAGGAGTAGCTGAGCTGCGTGCCAGTGTCAAAACAATTTAAGTAATGTACATCTGGGGGGTGGGGAAGTATGTGTTAAAATAAACCGATTCTAGATAAGAATCTCTGAGCTCATGTTGTGATTTTCGAACACGTTATGCGGCATTAATTTCCTTAACGTAAAATCTGGTCAATCCTGTTCTTACTTGCTAAAAGCAACCCTGTCAAGTTACCTTCTTTCTCTTTCGGAACGCTCAAACTTTTTCGTGGCCACAATAATAAAAAAATTCTTGAAAATTCAAGTCTTTAAAGTTTAGGCTGCGGATGTATAGATCAATTTGACTCTTTTTCTGTTCCAGATGCTTTATTGGTTCTCTCAAGGGAACATAATGGAGTGAAAAAGAGCAGAATGATCTGGCTCCACTCATAAGAATAAGATGCTTGTTCCCACAAAGAGATGTGACGTAGAGTTAAGTGTATTAATTGTGAGGTAACCCATGCCTCCCATGGAGGATCTCAATGTCCTTAATTGGTTTCGTGAGTCAGCAAAAAAACGGAAGTAGTGCGCAATTCTCCTTCAGCCTCCTAAATTTCAGAACGTAAGCAAAAAAAAGTCCTGAAATCTTAAACTATAAATATATCAGAAAGCGTGATCTTCCACTCTTTTAACAATCTCTTCTATAGACTTCCCAGAGCAGTGTTAATATATCCTAAACCTCCAAAGGCTTGGAAATGGCTGGCCATAAGAATCGACAGCTGCAAGCGATAGAATCCCAATTGAAAAAGCAGTTGGCTCCTATAATACAGTTTAGCAAGAGGGAATTTACCATCCTAATTAAAAAAAAGGCTTTGAAATGGTTGCAAGGTCGTTTTACCTTTTACGCAACTGTAGTGAGACTTTCTTTAGAAGCCGCGCGCGCGTTCTTGGCAGACTGGGAAAGTAAATTGTTTTATTCCTAGCTTAAATCTTTTTTTCTGATGTCTAGTGATAACGGAAAGAAATCGTATGAGCTGTTGCGTCAAGCCCGAGACAATATAAGTAATAAAAGCATCAGTACCCTACCCCAAAAGCGTGGATGACCTATGACGCCATGATCTTTTGTGTGTCAGTAGTTGGTTTTCACCTTGAACGCGGCTTGGGAACTTGAATATCAGGAACACAAGCCAAAAAAAGTACTCAATTTTTTTTTTTATTCCCGTCTTGTTTTATGAGCTGTAATGCGGCCTGTTAAATCACTCGCTTCTGCCATCAAGGTGTACCAGAGCTGACCTTTTGATTTCACCTTGTCCTCGTCGTACCGTAATAAAAATCCACGTATGGTAAAGGTGCATAAAAATGCGAGAATGAAGTTGTCGGTGTTAGCACATATGTATTGCCGCTTTTGTCCTCCTTGTGCCTTGATATCCAAGGCAGCTAAAAACGATAGTGTTGTGGAAGCTAAGTTGTGACACTCGGTCTAAAATGTCACCTACTATTGCAATACAGCAATATATTAAAAGCGATGGAAGCAAAGCGAGAAAAAGAATCCGCAGCCTCCAAAAGTCGATTCTCTTGAGCCAAACCGCTTTGGATATAGCGTGCCATGTTCATCACGTGGTATTCATATCTTTAGGAAACATTGGATAAGCGGTTCTTGGAACCCAGCACAATTCCGAGAAACGTGTCGATCATTAAGAATTCCAAATGGTTTTGCTGCTACTCCACCAGTTCCCGGAGTATCAGCACTTACGATCCAAAGTGAGAGAGATAGATACGTTGTGTCGCCAAAAGTTACTCGGTACCTCCATCTCATACTCCTTTTTATTTTTCGCGCGATCGTTTTTTAGTGTACGGTACTTCCTTTTCTTATAACCTAAAGAAAACTACGAAAGAACGGAATAATTGCAACGTATTTGACAATGCTTTCCCCCGGTATTAGCGTTCCTCATGTTGCGCCTTAATTACAGACAGTTAAAAACTGGGCTATAACACACTATGTAATACTTCGTAAGCTCCCTTTTTCCCACTGTTTTACCCAAAAAAACGGCAACCCAGCCACTGTTTTATGACCCATTGTGTGCCGGGTGATTGAGAACTTCATTTGCTTTTTTTAATGTTAGAAAAGCCTTCTTAGTGTACTTAAAATGGGCTCTTATTCGTGGCTTGGAAGTACTTTGGCGCTTTTTAATGGTACTTGTAATCTTGTTGCCTTCTCAATTGAAGAGCAGCAAAAAAGTGAAGGACGTCTGTCTCGATTTACTGCAATTGTCTGAAGAATGCGTTGCATCTTTATTATTTTTCTGGAAAAAATTATAGAATACATTATTCCTTTGGCGATGTGCGGTAAACACGTTCTGATGTTCGATACAGTCTAACATTGGACAGTGATTTGCAAACGGACAGTGTCTGTATTGCTTGAATTTTAAAGAAAGAAATATTCGAATAACGAGTTTTTCATTATACTTTATAGAATAGTAAATTCCTTATTTTCCTTTTCCTTTTTTCCTAGTAACAAATTCTGCCCTATTGCGATTTTTGGGAATAATCTGAAGGTAAGAATTACAGTTTATACAGCCTACCGTAGCTTGTAAGAGGAAGCAGGACGTTATATCTCTTTTATTACTTTACAGCAAACTTAGCTTAAAAAATACGGTAAAATTAATTCTAGTCCAAGCTGATTTTTCACTAATTTGCCTAACTAAAAGTAGAAAAAGGCAAAAAAGTAAGATCTTGCCCTCCGTATTTCTATGACCTACATTACTGTAAAGAAACCCTGGAAAATCTCGTGTAATTGATTACGCATGGGTGCTTCTCCGTTCCCCGCAATATCGTGTCATAGAAAGCTAAGTAATTCGGGAGCCACATATACTTTACTGGTGGCCGGTTACTTTCGCACTGTCGAAATTGATTCCAGGAAAAGCGCACCGGTTGGCCCTACTTGAATATGTTCGTCGTGTGCGAATCGTTTCGTAGAACAGCAAATAAAAAAGGAGGAAAACAAAGCGAAAAAAAGAGACGTGTATATTTTGTCACCATTTGTCCTCGAAAGTCAATTGCATCCGTCATTCGCGCGTTGTAGTCGTCATCGTCGATTTAAATTAGCACTTTGTTATTACAGTTGGTGTTGTTAACACCCTTTTCTTATCGTAAAGTTCTTTTCATGTCAACTTTTGCGGAGTAAAAAGCAGAACTTCTCATCTTTTCTTTCTGCGTGAATTTCTTAAATGCAAAAATAAAAGCAGAATAGGAAAGAGGGAAAAAAAGACAAAACATACCAAACGTGGCCCGTGCATATACCATAGTGTATTCTATTGCTTTGAAGCCAATACAACCAGCCAGGGCCGAAAAAGCACTGGGACTATATATATTTAGATTGTGTGACAGAACTACAAATGCCGAATAAGCCGTTGGCACTTGTCAAGCAACGTCTTGTGTGTATATATACTTTATGGTCGCGAATGAGAGAATCAAGTTTCATTTCCCATGAAGGTGATGGAGACTGTAACAAGCATCATATAAGGTTGCTTTGTCAGATGATCCGAACTGATGGACTCCGTGAACTCGCAAGAAGAAATAAATCCAGCTGCGCATAAATTAGCCGGACATTTGTTTTTAGACAGCTCACAGACAACGTGTTCAAGATTGGGAAAGTTACGAATCCCATTTATAGACAATGAAAAACCAGAAATCGTTTAACTGCAGACAAAGCGTAAAGCTGTTTTGTTAACAGAATGGTTATTGTTTCTTTCAGTGACTTTTTGTATTGTTTTCGAGCACTTAGAACATGTTGCGAAGTAAATTGATGCGATTGAGCTGAATTCCCTATACTTTAAGAAAAAGACAAGGTTTTCGGTAAAGCACGGAGCTGGCGAAATCGAGGTTTTGTCTTTTGGAAACGAATACAAAGAAGATTCGGTGAGAGTTTTTCAGCGGAACTAAAATCTGGTCCAGTCTTTTGAGTTCAGTCCGAAACTTACGGAAACTTATCTGTAAAGTTGTTATTGTATTATATTACATGGTTAAGCTGGACTTAGTTGAGTGTTCAGTGGGCCAGATCAAAGGTAAAATCAGGGCTTTTCAGCTAGTTTCACCGTATTGTTTCATGAGGCTTTCCAAATTCTGGCAGGGTTAGGGACTATATTGCCGTAAACTATATGAGCGCTTTGTGAATTTACTTCACGGGAAGAAATTAACAGTAAATCAAAGCTGTCAACAATAAATCAAACGGCAGTGCTCCTTACTGTCAGTTTGACTTAGCTTTCGCTTCCTTTTTTCTCAATTCAATAGCATAAATGTATGCCATGAATCAATTGCAAATGATTTCGCGCCTTTTGGGCGTAACTTAGAATAAAGGGTAACACGTTTTTAAGTGAGTTCATGGAGTACGGACACTTGCAGTATTTCTGTTTATTTCTTACGGGGGAATACTTTCAAATTTGAGCATCTGATTCACTATGCCATAAACGTAGATTCGGATAATGCAATAAAACAACCCTTTCGGGAAAAACTATGGTGACAATCCCCAAGAGACAACGATAATATCAACGTAACGCCCAGTAATTCTGCAGTTTTCTTATTCACACACCTTGGAAAGTCTTAAAAAATTTATAGCTCAGTTTATATAAGCTCACATTGTACGTGTGTTAGTGCCTTTTTATTGATTGATGCGGTGTATACTTCATGTTCGGCGAATCGTTTTGTGTTCGTTCATTTTGGAGTAAAAGAGCAAACCAGAAAGAATTTATTCTTGGACCCAAGGTTGGACCCGTAAACAATGGTCTTAGTCGTTTCCGCGTCCACACTTCACATCTTCTAATGCCTTATAATATTCAAGAGTTATATAACAAGACATCTAGCACCCTAATACAGAGCTAATCCGCCAGCCGTATATTTTTATTTATTTTTTCAGTCTGATCTGGAGCTGTAAAGCTAGAGAGAAACTTCGGTTTTTAAGTTGTTGGGAGTTGGGTTCGAAGAAAATTTGGATATATATCATCTCCTTTTTATGTTTCCTTATTTTTTTCTGCTGTTTATGCGTCGGACTCAAATTCCCTCCCAAGGAGGAGTCCTGTTGCATATGTAATTGCTGTTTTGGATCCCCCTGTAAAAAAAAGACAGTTAAAAAAAAGTGAAATTATTTTTTTTAACGAGCACTTGGATTTCGCTAAAAGCCAGAATTATACCCGAACTGCAACTGAAGCAAAGGTTATACGGTTCCTGACCATAACTGTAAATCAACTTTGTAATAAAACTTCGCCTCGTTTTCAGTGCTTTGACAACTTACCCAAAGCAGCTTTTTTGGAAAAACTTGGAGAGATCATAACGTTACAGTTATTAAAAGTACTAGTGTGCTAACCAGCGTGGAGTATGTATATATATCACGAGTTTGCAAAGCGGCAGGGGGGTGGGAGGAGAAAGGGATAAGAATAAGCTGGCATTTGCAAAAACCCCGCATTTTCTGGTTTCTTCTAAGGTTTTCATGGTAGTTCGCGTGTCATTGGTGGGGTTTTCAAGGAAACAAAAAGTAGTCGTCCTTGGTTGAAACGCCTGGTTCCTCTTCGCGTTCTTTTTAGGGGCTGTAGACGTGTTTTTCACTTCGTTATGCTAAAATTGACTTCGCGAATTTAAACTAACACGGTCCTAACCAAATTAGAACCAGCAATCGGACCACACGTCTCAACAAGTATACTTACTCAATACAGGTCAATCAAGTTTTTATTTGGTTGGTATTTTCATCGTCTTAGGAAAGTAAATTTGCTTACAACAGAGTGCAAGTCTGCAGCCTTTTGCTATTCATATTTTTGAATTACTAAGGGAAAGAAATCTAGGTCGACGACATTGTCCTGTTTTCTTCCACCCTCAAAAGGCATTACATGAGGTGCTGTGATTGCAACTATAATCCGTTTTCTTTAATGAGCATTGATTTTGGGCATAGGTTTTCCAATGCATGTCCAGTGAAAGCTTATGTCATGAAGAATCCGGGTCCACTTTTTATGAATGTCAATGTGTTACAGTCAAAGTGACTTCGTGGCAAGAAAAAGTCGACACTATGTCTTACTTTGTAGTGTTGAAGACCCTTCCCGAATCCCATAGGCTAGGATCACAACTGTCATCGCGTTTGTTGCCATAGTTATTGCAGTAATATACTTAAGATTTCCAAACCACTTTTTCTACTACAACTCAGCTATTTAGCTGGCAGTATGTATTGAATCTTCAGTAATAACATCAACAGACTTGTAATGCATATGTTTACTTGACATTGTAGTGCCGTCCTTCACGCACAGCAATTTTTTTTTTGTTCCTGGACTATTTTTAGCAGATGTTCTAGTTCGAAACATCTGCCTGTTCAACAAGAAAGGACCTTGGGTATAGTATACCCAGAGGGGCTAGCCTTATAATTCTTGACTCGTAGCATCATCATTGGCAGAAGTAATAACTCCGTTGTTGTTATGGTTTTTCCTATCCGTCTCTGCCACTGCCTAGTGTTTAGTGCACATTAAGACATGATGGCATGTGCTGTCCCTATCATGTCTCGCAGATATATGTTAGGGGTGAAGTCTATGGTCACGCAATCTTCCCTGTGGTCCCCTCGCAAATATCACTCCATTCCTTTTCGGGGTATCTATATGTGGAGTGTATATCATGTGACATCCAACATTTGTGTGTCATTCTCTTAATGGAGAAGGCATAGTAAAAATTAAAAAAATGTTTAAAAAAATACGAAAGGGAAAGAGGGAAAATCATGAGAAAATCTGATGATTAAGACCAGCTTCATTGGCTTGGATCATGCCACATACCTAGAAAGCAAGCGACGAGAAAGCTAAAAGCAATTGGCTCTTTTAGTTATTACGCACCTGTTTTCTTGGCTTTAAAGGAAAGATTTTTTTTGCTTTTACCCATACAATTACTTCTACAAACACTATGATTATGCGTTCCCCGAAGAAACACGCATGTGAACTCGCTTTGGAAGTAAAGGGAGACAGAGAGGGAGAAAAGGACGCTAAGATGGATGGAGTCCGGGGCCAAAGAGCGACCATACGGAGCACGGAGGCATAGCGAATGGCTAATGACAGGGCAGTTAATTCCTGAACCATACATTACCTAAACAGAGGGAGGTTTTTAGGGCCCACGGGAAATTCGCAGGTCACAAAATTGTGTTCTTTTTTAATGTTCCAAAAAAGATAAAAATTTGTAGCTCCTTATCCGGAAACCGCAAAACATCTTGTCTGTTTGAAGATATTTATTTCGTTTTTTTTTAAACCGAAAGAAATATTTATTACGTAGCATATATTACATAATTCAATAGTGCCACTTTATTCATAAAATAATTTAACCAAATAGTTCAATTGAGTCATGGATTATTAGCTACGCCAGCGTTTCTTAAAGTGTGCGCCGCGACGCCCTGGTACGCCGCGGTAGGCTTCCGGGGGCGCCGCGAAAGATTCCTATAACTTCATAGATGCAGCAATTATGTAAGCCTATTCTAAGGGGCGCCGCGCGAGCTGGGGATATGATCCGAGAGGCGCCGCGAACGGAAAAGTTTGAGAACCCCTGCAGCTATGCTTGGGGAGATAACTTGGTACAGGGCGGTAAGCATGCCGAAATTCAGAATAAGTTTTGGCTAAGCCCAGTCATATTATGAAAGAAACATTGAACAGTAAATTTGACCATACTAAACTTGAGTTCTAACCCATTATAATTATGCGTTCGCTTTTTACATGAAACAAGCTGGCTAAAATCCATCCTTTAATAACGTACTGAAAAGGAAATGTGTAACACAAATTGCATAAATAAGTAGGTTCTCGAGAAAATCTTGTTGCAAATTTGGCCGATTTTAACATGGCGATGCCCATGGGGGAGCCTGGCGGATTGTTTCTATATTGTCTCCCGGTGGCGCCAGTGGCGTAATACATTGCGATTATGGTAGGGTTGTTCTCTTGCATGGTCCCTCCTCCACGAAAACGTTCGTCAGATTTGGAGAACGGAATTTTAGCCGGCAAACGGCAAGTGGTAGAACAACACAAAATTAAAGCTAAATAAGTGAACATCAAATAACTCAACTAAATTACAATTCAACGTTATGAAGTCCATAAAGCCTTTAAGGCAAGCAATTAGTTTACTGTAGTATGAATGCCAACAGAGGAGAAGCCGTTAAACTGCTAAAAACAGGACAAACCGGGTAAAGGTAAAGATAAGCATAAGTTGATCAAGGTAATGTTGTTGGAATTTAAAGTTAAAACTTAATGTCTTAAAAGCATTACGATTGACCTACTTTCATTTTTCCGTATAGTTAATAATTAGCTACTTGTGCGGTAAAGCCGTGGTACTTGAAAATGTGCTTCCACCAGAGCAGAGTATTATATGATAGATAATGACCATAAGTTGAATTGTCAGACACGGGCTTTTTACATTCTGCAAGTCCAATTTGAGGCTTTGAGGCGAAGCATAAAGGGTCGAGGGGTAGAAAAAGCGCAACACAACAAGTAACAACAACAAAATAAGCTAGATATATTATACTCAAGAGCTATTCCATTGAGAAGGACGACGTGGGCGATTTAATTGTCCTCATTTGAAGCCCCGAAAAGGCCCCGAGGCCTTAAAGGGGAAAAAATAAGCTGGGGGATTCGCAAGATGCCTGCGAACTAAAACATAGCCACCATAAATTGTTAGTCCAGTTTTGTTGCCTACCTGTCATATTCAACACCTAAGTATCCTGTGGCTATTATATATATATATATATATATATATATATATATATATATATATATATATATATATATATATATATATATATGTGTGTGTAGCAAACTTAGCAAAAATTGTTATCTGTAGCAGAAGGACACTCCAGCGAGCTTTTCCAGAACCCACATGCGTTTTGCTTCTTTTCCTTTTTTCCTTCCCGCAGTCTCGTCTTTGTCTTTATAAGGATAACAAGCGACTAGAAAAGTGTTTCTTTTCTCGGAAGAAAAACCTGTCATGGGTCGTCAAATTGTTTCCTTTCCTTTTGTAAAAAGCTCGTGAGCGTCCCAATTTTAATTGGTGGGGACCCCAGTGGTTTTGCCAAACCAAATATCCATAGCACATCGTCTTAGGTTCTTCCTTTTTGGCATCCTCATCAAGGCCAACAGCTTTTTTTTCCTCTTCCCTGTTTTATTACATATCTAGCAAAGCAATCCCACGTGGGGTGTGGTATAGAAAAAGAGAGACAGGGGAATTTGTAACATCGCTTATTATACATGCTGGACAGAGGAGTTGCTATGTGTCGTAGTTTGCAATGGTCTATATAGGTTTCCTTTGAGAAGAAGGTAAAACGCAGGCATTTCCGTGTAAACCAGAAGTGGAAAAAAAGTGCAGAATGCATTAGTGTGCATACCTCGGCCCCTATTTGCCAGTATCTTGTCGCATATCCATCAACTAAACTCTCCTCGATCCCCGAAACTTTGTAATGATAGCGCAAACTGGTCCTGCTACTGCTGCTCTTTTTCTGCTGAATTTTTCTATCTTGAAAGCACGTGAAAGCTCGCGAGGTTGTGGTTGTCTGCATTTGAATGAGGTGTCATCACTAGGAATGAGAACAGAAATGTATATCACCGGTATATCAACCGGTGCACCTTGACTTGCTTTAAAAATCAGAGCTTTCATCCTAAAAGGAAATTGGTTAATCACTTCGTCATGAGAAAAGGTTTTTGAGGAAAGTCCGCCCCAAGCTTCATTAACAGGGGAGGTGACACGGAAGATATAAGGATCCGAAAACAATTTTTTTTAGTAATAGTCAAGGGTGATAAATTATAAATTATATTTGCTTATATAACTCCCCCTCACCTCCGGGGGAGATGTGAGGTACCCAATAAAAAAAAAAACTGTTGAGCGTTCTTAAAACCAAGCCGGACTTGCGCTACGAGTACGGCGTAGTGGAAACCCGGCTGACCCGAAGTCATTCGAAGCTTCGGTAGCTTTTACTTTGGACGGGATATATAGTAAACGCATCGCGCGAGTTTCTTGGATGTGCAATTGCCAGCTTGCCTTACGCTCGATTAAATTTATGATCCCTAAATAGGAATCAAGGCCAATGTTTGCAGAACACAACACAATAATATCGTTCTCAAATGGCTCTTTGGCTCCATCAAAAGCTTCTCTCTTTTTTCCTTCTTCTTTGGAGATTTCTAACATTGGTAACATAGCCCTTTAGGCGAGGAATGCGATTCTTTTGAAACCCGCATAACCAGGGAACATGTGAGGATTTCGAGTCCAATAAAGAGATACGCCGTTTTTATAGAGCCGTAAATAAACGCACAACGGGCTGATAGGACCAGCTCCAGTCCAGCTCAATCGTAATTGAAACGAACTTAGTTTCATCGAAGTGAAATTTCATGACTCGGTAAGACACTTTTTAACCTGTTTAGCGTCCTTAAACCAAATAGCTTGTCCTTTTTCAGTATCCGATATCAGTTACCTTAATTGAATGGCACTTGTGAAACTGCAACTGCATGTAACTGATAATTGAGAATCTCCTTTATTCCCATGCGCTCAATCCCTCATTTTCGTGAGGCTTCCCAGACAATGTAATGTCTGAAACCCGACTTCCTAAGTCCAAAGTACGAGTACTGGGGGAAAAGCAAGAGCTTATATGAACATCAAGATCACTCAAACTAGTTTTTCTCCTGTTTTTTACGTGTCTTGTTGGTCAGCTTTGTACCAACAACCCATGCAGAGGTTGTGTGACACTTTTTACGTGCATTGCACAGAGCCAACTCGCTTTTCGTGTGCTTTCTTAACCTAGAAAGGAATTATTATAACCAAGAAGTTTTTAAGTCAACGGCTGACGTGGTTGATCTTGTCTTGCGGATTGCAAGAAAGTTAAATCTGGCTATTCTTTTATTTTTCTTTGTGCTTATGTATATCCTGTACCCCTTTTTCTTGTTTCTGGTATATATTCTTAAGAATACATTTAATGTCACATAATTTTTTACCGCTATTTTTCGTCAACTTAATTGACGAATATGGAAAAACTGGTTTTCAGGCAACAATGTAGATTAGGACTGTTTTCTTACGTATTCTTTTTGATACCCTAGAGACTTTGGAATGCAATATAATAAAAAAATTGAAGCAGGCAATGGGCAGACCTCTTTTTGATTTGTAGTTTGTTATCCGAGGGTTCATTGGGTACGTTTTATATATATATCTTTTGCTGGACGGAAAAAAAACTAGGCGCTAGAGGTTATTATAGGACTAGATGTCAGGATATTCGCATTGCCATTGGTATATTTTCTGGTTCATCGGGTACGTGTTTTATTATTTTTTCTTATTACTTTATTTTTTATTATTTTATTTTTTTATCTTTTACTAGAATGGAAAAGACTATTACCAAGGCACTATAGGCGCTATTATAGACCTAGATGACAGGAAGGCCGTATTGCCGTTGGTGGACTTTCTGGTCCGGAAAATCTGGGCTTAAAATATACATAAAAGAAAATGAAAATGGAAGACGAGTTTAGGGCGCTTGAGCAAGATTTCTTTTGCGTCGGCTGTGAGTACTATTGGAAGCTGCGCCGTGGCATTAGCGTCTGCCGCGTGTCCCGCGCATCGCCGCGCAGCTTTTCATTAGCTTAAAAGCCTCTGCATTGCATATGCGTGTTAACAGGGTTCTTGCGAGACATATGCTGCAGTGCAGTTGCAGTAAGGGGGTATAGGAAATAAAAAATAAATCTCCATAAAAGTTATGTTATGGAGAGATATGACGTTGGCCTTCTAACGTTTCCCTTTTGGACAATCAAGCCTGGAAATGAAGACAGATGCGTCGTTACCGACTATAAAAATGCCCCTTACGTTTTTTTTCTTGCTTGTTGTTGTATTGGTATGTATGGCCGTAATTGAAAAGTTGGGAATAATTCAAAAGACAAAAATGCAACACAAGTTGCCAAGCTTGTTATTTTGTGAGTTGTCCTTTTTTGCATTGAAAAAAAGGAAACAATTTTCGCGTTATAAAATTTGAAAAGAAATTATTTCTTCCCTCGGGGTCTGAGAACTTGATGGCCATTTTGCCGTTTTCCTTTTTAATTGCACTTTTTTTTAAGGGAGAAGCTGTTACATGGCATCGAAGCCTTCCTAACGATGTCGCTTTTATTGTTTGGTATATCGAGCCGTAAAAACGTCACATATGGGAACGAGAGATCTGCGCAAGCTGCAAAAGAGCGGTGCCATAGTTGGACAGTCTTGTTCGAGAGGGTTATGGAACGTGGGACTACCAAGCCAGAAATTCTGTTCGTCGTCTTTTGCTTTTATTTTATTTTTTCTATTTTCGAAGAAAAAATAAAATAAAACTTTTTACGAGTTTTATGTTTGAGTTGTTTGGTGACTGTAAAGCAGACTTACCATGAAAATATCGCCAAGTCTGTTGGGCCAGGTCTCGAAAGTGGCTCGTAAAAAAAAGAAAATGTTATTCAATTAGAAGATTCATGCGCCTTACTTATGCGCACAATCAATTCTCCTACTTCTTTTCGCCGAGTTGGAGTTGGGCGATGAAAAGAAGAAATGATTGCTGCAAAGGCGGAGCTTGAGGTGATAACATTAGAAAAGCTGTGGATGTTTACGGCTTTCGTTATGCGGATTACGGTTCACCTTATCTCGCTTGAATCATTCCTAACGGTGGTTATTATTGCTAAGTAAGAAATAGAACATCGTTAAACGGAGAAGAAGAAAAAGGGAATGAATTAGCTCGCATTATTAGATGAAATGGGCGGAGACTCATTATCCGCCTCTTTTTTTTATAAAAAAAAATTATATATATATATATAAAAAGTGAAGTTGATGAGCCGCTTTTTAGATGTCTCGTTTTTCTATGTATGCCCGTCTTGAGAGTGAACCTTGACATGCTACCTTAAGACAGCAACTTACGATGTAACATATATCACGGATAACAATGTTAAACCATGCACGCATCAGGGGCTTCCTTTAATGAGGTCCGAGCTGCGGGGATGGTATTCCTTTGGTGTTCTACCTTGGCAACGAAACAACAAAAGTTTCCTTCGGGAAGCCAATAAAAATTTTTTTAAAAATACTACAACCAATAAGCGAAAATGAAATGTTTCAACCTTTGCTATGTTTAGAGAATATTCGAAGAACAGTGCGTTGAGAGAGTAAGAAAAGAAGTCTCCACATGTGTCATGTGCGTTCGGTCTCCTTAGACTTTCATTTTCATGCAAACGGCGTCTCGAACATTAGGATTTAGATTTCCGACCGAGTCGACAAGGAGCTTGCCAAAATTTCCGAGAATTTTACTAGTGCATTTGAAAAAAACAAAAAAAAATTTAGATGCAAGCTCACAACCTGCAAGCTCCGCGGAGACAAGAAGCTTTTTGTTACAATTCATATTTGGTCATGGATGAGAAACTTGAGCGAATGCTAATGTGGAATCTTTTCTGCGAATTTCAGTGTGACAAAGAAAAACTGTCTACGAGCGAATAACACAAGTACCGAGTTAATTTCTTAATCGTAAAAAATACGAATAACATTGAAGTATTCTATAAAAAAAAACAGAATTAGAAGTACTGTACATCATGGTTGAAATTTGTAAAGTTTCCATTCAAAAATGAGTAAGGACGTTCGAAAATGGTCATCAATTTAACATATATTTATGGTCAATTTGTAATTAATATTCTGATTTTAATACCATGTGTATGATTGAATGGGAGTTTTCTATTTTCCGTGGGGAGTGCAAGTCGATTTACCTTTTTAAACCTTGCAAAGGTTTTTGCTATTAATGTTCGTTTTTGCAAATGTGCACCGAGTGCGAAAACAAGCTCGTGTTGGTCCAGCGTTACTTCAGATCGTTAGCTTGGGTTAATTTGCCTTGGAGTAAAAACCTGATTTTGAGGAAGTAACGCAGAGATTAGGGGTTCACCATGTGAGAATGCTGTCGCTAGCTTCAGACAGGGAAATGGATTGAGGAGTACCGAATCAAGTCTCTTTTTTATATTTTTGTTTTATTGATTATGCAGTGGTGCACATAGCACTGGTTCGTGTGTCGCAAATCCCTTCGATTTGCGAATAGATTATCGCGAAGGATAAATGGACTTACCTGCTTCTAAAAACGTTTCTGCAAGGAACACTTTCTTACTTGAAATTCCCATTTCGTATCTTTTTGCATAAGATTTATGGATAAGTTTACTGAAGTCAAAGTTTTTCGTCACATAACTGTTCTTTTACCGATTTGCAATTGAGTAAGTATCTTTTTGATTGACACTATCGCAGAGCAGATCAACAGATTTATTTTGCGTGAAATGCGAGCTCTGTACTAGAGTGGCTAATAAAGAAATAGCACTAAACTAATTCCGCGAATTCGCCAAACGATTAACGTACAGTACGTGTTCCTTGTACATGTTCTGTAGACGGTTCTTATCACCCTCTTTGTGTCGGAATTTGAACACATGTACTGTACGTTAATCGTTTGGCGAATTCGCGGAATTAATGGATTAGTGCTATTTGCGAATTCTGTTTACTTTCGTCAATTTTAATAGCAAATCTTGAAAATAAGACAGTGACTTCGAAATAAGGATCGGTTTTACGTACTGAATAGTAATAACCCAAGCGAATCCAATTCATAATTACCCAATTCTGCGAATTTTGTAAACGGGTTTCGCGAAAGGACACCAAGTGCTTCGTATTGAAAATACACTAATCGTTTGTCGAATTCGTGAAATTCGATCCACTTGTGGTTAGTGCTATTTGCGAATTCTGTTTACTTTCGGCGATTTTAATAGCAAATCTTGAAAATAAGACAATGACGCCAACATAAGCTTCGGTTTATAGACTGTATATCAAAAACCAAGCAAGTAAATCCAATTCGTAATGTCCAAATTCTGCGAATTCTATAAACAGGTTTCGCGAAACGAACAGCACGTACTTCATCCAGATTATCCGTTCTGTAATTAAAACAAACATTACGAATGGGGCAGATCACTTCAATGCCAATTTATTTTACTCCATTACATCAGTTATGTTCTGAAGGTCAAAATCCTTCGTTAAGTTGCTAAGTGGAGTTTTTGACTTAACCGTCTGCAAATTTCTATGTAAGGTCAATGGACGAGCCATGGTCACTTCATTTCGTAGCTCAACTAAACTACAATTATAACTACTTTGAATGTGGTTGTTAATTACTTTCCAACTACTTTCTTGAAAAGTAATTCAACAAAACTACTACATCGACAGAAATATCAATGTCGACACAAATCGACATAATATAAAATAAATTATATACATCGACAGAAATCAACAAATCAACAATCAGAAATCAATCACAAATCAACAAATTTTTAGCTGCGTAGTGTGAATTTCATTGGGAATTCGTATTTGCTTGAAATCCGAGTTTCCTGGATTTCACTTTCAGAAAGTTTCTCCAAACTCCGAAAATTTGTATCACCCTCTTTGTCCCTTCTCGAAGTTGATTCACGTGGTAATGGAACTTCGTACTAACTGATAACTAGTAAAAAGTTAAATTCAACTACGCAGTACAGCTACATATTTGGAAGTAGTTGGAATTACCAAGAATAGTACTAAAAAAGTAGTTCAACTAGTAGATGATTACTTCAGTAATTAACTATTCTCTATTCTTCTGCAAATATTGTAATTGAGACGCTAGAACTTCTCTGGTTTGGCAGCTAAAAAAGACATTGCGACCGAGCCGGTCAATCACTTTGGAACGTAAAAAAAAAAACCATGTCCATTAGCGAACCAACGCACTTTCTAGCTGTCTTCTTTGTAATTAATTAGTCCCTCGTTTGGTCTAATGTGTCGAGTCTGAATCGCTCCAAAACTGCTTACTCACTTTTTGTTTGCATACAAAATGAAATGAACAGGTAGAAATAATTCGCCAAAAAATGAAAATTAATGGCATTTGGATTTTAATGAGCTACCATTCGCGGAAGTTCATTGGGTATATGTTTAGGAAGATTCGATTTAGTGTGAATTTTCTTTATTTCTCAAATTAAAATCTTTTAATAATATTCAACATTGGAGGCATTTGGCAAGTCTGTGATACTACAAATGAAGCATATTATGCCGCATACAAGGCTTGCATTGATATAGCTCACCTGTGTAGGATGTACAAAACCAAAACAAAAAGTCTCTCAAAGCGAACCTTTGTTGTCGTCGGGTCCTCAGCCTTGTTCTACTGTACCAGCCGTTTGTACCAGGGAGGTAACTGATTGGTAAACAGGTCATGCATTGGTATATTAACCTGGAAATCGCTTGCAAACGTCTGCAGTATACGCTATAATTAAAAGGCTGCAATAACTATCTCTTCCATATGTTATTTCTCTCTTCCGCATCCTCTCGGGTGCATATAGAATCCGTAGACAGACGAGTTATTCGGGTCATTTTTTGAGCTATACTAAAGCAGGGTCCGGCGTGACTAAGGGGTGGAGCTTGGGCGAAGGTGGTTTGCAAAAGTTCTTGACGGGCGCTCGCTACCATGCCAAAAGACCGTAAAATGTTTGGCATAGAAACGTATGGTTTAAACTCTCCATCCCTCCCCTTTTTAATTCGAAACAAGACCATAAAATAAAGAGCGCTTTTCAAATTGAGTGAATTAATTCAAGCCAGAAGCTGGTGGTTCCAAATCCACCAAGGAGATTCGTTGTACGCGAGGACTTTTATGCCGGGAAAAGGGAAATTATTCTGTAGAAATGAAGTAAGACGCGCAGTGATTCGTCGTTTGACTCCTCCCTCCCAGAGCTGCCGATCCGATCTCCAGCTGCCATGCGTTCGCGCGTGCGAACTCGGATCGTGATGTAGCCAAGAGTCCCTAAATATTTTGATTGAGTCCATGAGACAGCACATATTGGTTCTGAAAGGATTAAATGTGAAAAAAAAGCTTTCCAAACCTGGCGAAGATGAGCGTTTCAATTTTAAAAAAGGATTCGCCCTCATCTCAACCTCCTTCGAGCTCCATATACATCGCGACCCCAAAAATATTGTATAATAATTATAAACCAGTAAGGAAATTGGGTTTTTGAGGGGGTTTTGTGCTTACCATTTCCTTTTAGAAAGAGTAATTAAAAAATAAAGCTGGGGTCTGTCTGTCTGGGACTAGCAAAGTAACCCGGCTGCCAAAAAGCCGTGCGAGGGCCACTTTCCCTTTTCTCTTTTTCTAGAGCGTTACGGGGAACTTGAAAAAGGGCCTTGTATGTGGAAGAAGCCAGGCTTTATACGCGTTGGCTTAGCTTTCTGATCTAGTTCATCGATTTGAGTTATGCGCGGCTCCTCTCCTCTTTTTGGTGGCGGTGTGATGGAAGGGGTTAGAACAACAAAAACTATGGAAAAGAGAGCACAGGAGACTTTGGGAGCAGCGAAAGGCTCTAACCCCAAAAAACTACTGTATAATCTCTATACGATTGTTCGTGTGTGAGTGTATGTGGGGGTTCCATGACATGACAGGAAAAAGCTGGAGCCACCTGGCCGGGGTGATTCCTTTGAAATATACTGTTATAAAAGCTTTTGTGGACTGGGGATATACTGAATTGACTGCTCCGGACCAGCTTGTGTAGTTCTAAAAGTTGATTGAGCATAGGCTACTAGGCCATTTGTCTTCTTCTTCGTGGTTAGCTGGGGGATTCCTTCGAAATATACTGTTACACGTTTTTGTGGATTGGGGATATACCAAGGGGTTCGTAACTCCGTTGGTAGGTGTACGAGGGTTAAACTTGTTTTAACCAAAAGAAACCTTAGGGTTAAACTGTTAAACTTATGGTTAAAATGTTAAACTTAGTTAAACTGTTAAGTTAAAAAGCTAAAAAAACAAGTTATACACGTTAAAAAGTTTAACATTTTTAACAGAGTGGTCAGGGTGTGCGAAGTTAAACACGAGTTGCGAACCCCTTGGGATATAGCCAACTGTATTGACGGACGGGTCCGGACCACCTTGTGTAGTTTTAACTTGGTTGAGCATAGGCTATGAGGCCATTTGTATTCGTGGTTAGCCATGAATTCATTCGAAATATATATTTTTTTAAACTAAATTCACGGCGCAATCGCAGTGGTTGATATGCCGCTATTCCTGGCAGTCATCATCGTATTCAGTGCCCCTTGTTCGAGCCGTCAAAACCCGATTGTACTTCCTCTTGAAGGAATTTACTGAGTACCTTGCACATTGGGGATCACTTCTGCGGGCAGATTGTTCCAGATGGCAATGGAACAATTATATTGGTTGTTATTTACACGTTGGTTACACGTTGTTGTAGACTGGGGATATTGGATTGACGGACTGCTCCGGACCAGCTTGCATAGTTTTAACTCGGTTGAGCATAGGCTACGAGGAAATTTGTATTCGTGGTTAGCTGGGGATTCCTTCGAAATAATAGTTTTACACGTTTTTGTGGACTGGGGATACACTGTATTGACGGACTAGTCCGGACGAGCCCGTCAATACAGTTAGTTTTAAATTGGTTGGGCATATAGGCTACTAGGCCATTTGTCTTTGCGGTTAGCTGGTAGTGTTTCGCTTTAGGTGATAGTTTTTTATCTTCTATTTTTCCTGTGTTAGGGAGACGTAGGTCGAATCTCTTAATTGTTTCCGTTCAGATTTTTTAGATACCCAGAGTCGAATGTTTGATTGTGTATAGAGAACCTGATGACTTCATTGTCTTTGTCTTTTTTTTATTTTATGTGCCATTCTTTTCACGTGGTATGTTGGTAAAAAAAAAGTGAAAAACGGGCTTTCGAGAATTAGGTGATTTTATTAGTTTGGCAGGATTGGGGGGGATCGGTAAGTTGTACATGTAAGAGTTTTTATTGCCCTTACATGTATTTACGAGCTGAGGATAATGGGTACTGGACTGGAAGACTGAAATTCAAAGTGAAATGGAAAACCGAATCATGTATTATAAAGGGTTTAAAAACAGGTAGACTGTGCTAAAGATGTAATGTTTCTGTTGACATTAACCACTTTGGTACATGCAGCGATGCAGTATTTCTTTTTCACGGAAAATTAAAAAGCGTAATCTGCCGAGCCCTGGTATTGACTAAAAACAGTTGAACAATTTTGAGATGATTAAAAATACGGATGTTCACCACTCCGGAGAATGCTAGTTTGACAAAACACAGTTTTAATAGTTTACTCTGGTTTGCCATTCATTCCATATTCGATTTTCATGGGGGTTAAAAGAAAAACAGATTCTTAGAATCGGTTCGGCAGTAAACTCGAATTGGCGCCAATTATAAATATTCTATAAACGCTTGTATAGTGTCCCTTTTTCTTGCTTTACTGGTTCTAACTACAGTGGTTCTGAAGTGTCACCCTATAAAAGCATTCTTTAGAGTCGTAGTACACTGGTGTTAAAATCTTTGAACTTTTTTGGGCTATATTAAAGAGGGTTTAACCCGATACCGCGGTATTAGGCGTCTCGCATTTTTTTTTGCGGCGTCATATCAAACACTAAAACGTGTCAAGGAGGAACTTTTTTCCTTTTTTCACGACCCCTTAATAAAAGCTTTTTCTTGTGCCCCTCAGTGTTAGCATAGAGGCTCTAATAATCGTATCAACTTACGTTTTTTTTTCGAGGAAACAAAATTTTAGCTTATTAAACCTTTTAGGTGTAAAATAAATCTTAATAAAAAGAATAAAAAAATATTAATAATTTTGATAAAAAGAATTAAAAAAACTAAAAGCCAACAGGTATGTCTTTACTATTAAGCATTACAATCTGCCATACCTTTGTATAGACTTTTCCTCTCTGGCACTTTTTTTTTTTTTTTAACTGTATTCGTACCTTTGTCCAGAGGTGATATTGTGTACTCCAAACATGATTTTTTTTTTAATCTTTGCAAGAACCATCTTCATTACGGATGAAAAAAGTTGATGGCATGGGAGTAATTGGATACTTCTTGTTTTATATTTATTTCCATAAAGTACACTATAGACGTTGCGAAAT
>JAGJRP010001437.1:0-15619 GCA_022832235.1 Lepidurus couesii
ATGCCACAAAATTGTGTGTTGCAACAGTGAATTTCTGGCACTCAGTGCCAAAAAGTGTTGCACCAGGTTCCCAAGGAAAAACGCTATGAGTATGCGACTTTTAAAACTAGAAATTTCATTGTTGCGTCACACTATACGGAAGAGTATAAGCCATCGACAAGGATTTCATTGTTGCTTGTAGGAAGCGAGTCCATGAAACCCATGGAATTCCTTGTTGCTGAGTCATATGTTTGGAAAACACGACTGCATCACCGGATACTCGCAATCACTTTCGGGCAAGATAACGATATCGTTTTAAGTGTGTTTTGAAGTTCTAAACAAAAATCAAGCCAAGGTCTTAAGCCCTGCAGCACAAACGAACATATCCAGTTACCAATTATTCCTAAGAATCACTAGACGTGAGCTAGCGAGCTTAAAGGTTTAAGTTTCGCAATTTCCTTTAGAATGTTCGTCAATAAGTTCGCAAGTGTATCCTTCATTTTCTTATTGGTAACATCACAAGGTATCAGGTAAGAAAGACGGATTGCAAAGAAAGTCAATACATCGCTTTTGATTTTTTGGTAATTTTACAGTGACCTTGGCTATGTCTGTACTGTCTACTGGGCCGCTTCTACTACAGTCCGAGTTATGGAGTTTAACGGTCGAATGCTATTGAGTGATCGGAGTCATAACATCGGAGATTCGATCAGGGCGATTGCATGGGATCCCTCACTGACCAACCTCATATGGTTTGATGATGTTCAATCGCCTGGCTACTCTCATTACCTGACGGTACAAATGAGCATTTTACATTTTAACTTTGAGAGCTTAAGCTTTTAATTATTTGAAGCAACTCACCTTCTATCATAGATAATTGCTTAGATTTAACATTCTATTCCTCTCATGTTTCCTTCTGAATCACATGGAAAAGACTATGACATATGAAACTGGATTGCCCAAAGGGGTATGGAAAACAGCGGGTGCTGTAACAGGATTAAGTATGGATTGGAGTACTGGCAACCTCTATATCGCCACTTCATCTTACATTTATGTCATGAAGTTCCGATCTAACGAAAACCTTAAAAGTAAAATTATCTGGTCAGGCGCTTCCATTAAGGACGTGGTAGTTCATCCTGCACGAGGGTGCGTGCTTATTACTAATAGATGTGTAGCTTTCATGATGAATTTCTAGGTATTTATTTTGGACCGAGTTTTCAACCACAATAAGCAGTTATGTAATTAAAAGAAGCTGGTTGGATGGTAGTAATACAACAGTAGTAGTATCGCGGGTACAGGAAACTCTAGCCTTGGATGTACGTCAGGATATCCTGTATGTACTGCAGAACGATACTTCAATCGTAGCTACTGATTTAGATGGAGGTTCTCTTCGGGTGATTTCGCCCCAGTGGAGAAACATTACTAAAGTAAGGACTCTTGAGAACATAAAATGTATATGGATGGTTAACCTTCGAGGTGTTTTGTTCAGTTGCACATGGATTCCACGATTCTAGAAGTATGGGGCGATGGCCTCGTTGTCGAATCGCTGTCATTTAAAACCTTACTTTATGTGGACCCCATCACCGGAATAGCACAAGAAGTTATCAAAAACGAAGATGGAAATTCACGTGACATAAAAGTGTACTGCCCTGAATTATCCGGTAACGTAACTACGCCGTGTACTAGTTCTAATGGGGGGTGTGGTAAAGAACAAATTTGCTTGCATACGCCATCTGGCGTGGTTAAGTGTCACTCGCATAAACTTTGGCTTTGAAGTTAGTTCCTTTCCGATTTCTTTCATGTGTCTTAAGCTTAATTTGAACAAGTTGTAAACATTGAAGAAGTCTACATTTAATTCAATTCAATACAAATTCAAAATCCAATGCAAATAGACTTAATTGCTCTAACTTATTCAAAAAATGAGATAAAAGGAACGAATTGGATTACAATCGCCACAGGATGGAGTGAAAAGTAGCTTGCATGGGCGTAAGTTTTGAAGTTATGTTATTTTTTTAAATATTTTAAACTTTGAATATTTTAAAATCATTAACTGTGCAAGATTAACGTAAAATTGAGATAAGAAAGGTTATGTTATACTTTTCAATAATGTCATACAATTTGAATTGTTAAAATAAACAGCTATATTCTAAAATGTTACGTACGTAAGTTACGGTATGTACAATTAGTATGTCAAACTATGTAATTTTTTGTTCTTTCTCAGCAGTTTCAATTTAAATCTGAATTCAACCAACGGATAAATGTGAAGGATAGCTAGCCTACTTAATAACAAGCAAGTTTTTATTATTTTTAAGAAAAGATAATTGTTACGGATTAAGGATACGGTCGAACACCTACACAGTAAGGGTTCTGGTCAATAAACCCATCCGCGACAAGGCAGTACAACACAACTGACAACGCCCCACACCTTCAATGAATTCAAGACTAACAAAAATCACTATAAAACGATCAGAAAACTGTGCTCAAGTCATCAGTAGCTACTTCTAGTTTTCAGCCCCAACCAACTCCCTAACTCCACTCGACAATGGCTAAATTTCAAGTGAGGTTCAACATCCAAAGCCAGGCGATAATCCGCAAATTTTTAACCTATTTACTCTCATTCGTAGGTTTTCGTCGCCCTTTTGGCCTTTTCCGCCGCCATGGCCGCCCCCGCCGAAGAGGTCGCGCCCTCCGACGACCAGAAGACCGAAGAAGGAGCAGCGCTGGTCTACTCTGCTCCTCAATACCACGGATACTACGANTTTCGTCGCCCTTTTGGCCTTTTCCGCCGCCATGGCCGCCCCCGCCGAAGAGGTCGCGCCCTCCGACGACCAGAAGACCGAAGAAGGAGCAGCGCTGGTCTACTCTGCTCCTCAATACCACGGATACTACGATAGTAGCCTCGTGTCCCCTTACGCCTACGCTGCTGCCCCTGCCGTCTTGGCCGATCACTACGGTTACGCTCCCGCCGCTAAGGTAGTGGCCGCTTCCTATGAGTCCATCCTTGCCGCTCAACCCTACGTCCACGCTGCTCAGCCGTACGTCAAGTACGCTCCCGCCGTCAAAGCTTACGCCGCGCCCGCTGCCTATGCCTACGCTCCTGCTAGTTACGGTTACGCCGCCGCAGCAGTACATCCTACCAGCTATTCGTACTCTAAAATGCACGGCAGCTGGTAAGTGACCATCCTAAGGACATATTAGCACATCTTCGATCCTTTTAATCCTAAATCGTTATCTGTTCAATTTTGGTATTGTTGAAAATTCTGAAAGACAATATAAGTTTGTACTTCAAGAAAATCCACGTCTTGTTTCAATAATTCATATCAAAATCCTTTGAGGGCAAGACAATGTTAATCATAATATTCCAAGATATGTGTGCTGCGAAATAAAAAAAAATCCCATGGTTTTAAGTCCTACAGCAAAAATATCCAGTACACAAGTACCCGCAAGGATGACTAGACGTAGGCCTACTGGCAACCTTTTATTGCTAATACTTTATCTTATATGTCATGAAGTTTCGATCTGAAGAAGATCTTAAAAGTAAAAGCATCTGGATGGGCGCAACCATCATTGACATTATAGTTCATCCTCGACGAGGGTACGTGTTTATTGCTTTGAATGTGTAACACTTATAGTGAATTTCCAGGTATTTATTTTTGACCGAGTTTTCAACTACGATAAGAAGATACGTAGTCAAAAGAAGCAGGTTGGATCGTAGTGATACTACAGCAGTAGTATCGCGGGTAATGGATACTCTCACCTTGGATGTACAGTACGTCAGGATACGTTTTATGTGCTGAACGATAAAAAGATGGAGGTTCTCTTTGAGTGGTTTCGCTCCAATGGGGAAACATTACTAAAGTAACGACTATTCAGAACATAAAATCTATATGGATGGTTAACCTTCGAGGTGTTTTGTTTAGTTGCACTTGGATTCTAAGATCATAGAAGTTTGGGGCAATGGCCTCGTTGTGGAGTCGTTGTCGAGTAAAAGCTTACTCTATGTGGATTCGATCACTGGAATAGTTACCAAAAAGGAAGGTGGAAAGTCACGAGACATAAAAGTGTACTGCCTTAAATTATTCGATAAAGTAACTACGCCGTATACTCTTTAAAATGATGGGGGTGTGGTGCTGAACAAATTTGCTTGCACACGCCATCTGGCGCGGTTAAATGTCACTCGCATAGACGTTGGCTTTCAAGTTAGTTCCTTAACAATTTCTTTAATTTGGTCTAAGCTTAACGTGAAAAAGCTTTAAATATTGAGGAACTTTAGACTTAATCAATGCAACTGCACTGAAGTTACTCTAATTAATTCAAAGCGGGATAAAAACAACAAATGATTGCAAACGCCATCTGGTGAAGCTAATAGTAACTTGCATGAGCGTTAGTCAAGAAGTGGGGTAGTTTTCAATATCTTAAACTCATCTTTCAATATCTTTCAATATCTTTCGATCTTCTTTCAAAATATTTTTAAATCTCAATTTATTTCAATCTTTTGAAACTACAAAATTTACGTGATTTAAGTAAATAAGTTTTTTCAGAAAACTTTAAATAATGCCTTACAATTTAAACTGTTAAATGTGCGTAAAGCAAGTCTTTTAGTTTATTTCAAACTTTGTAATTTTTGGTTCTTTTCTCAGCAGTTTCAATTTAGCTTCGTAGGCTATTTCCAGACGGATGTGAAAGATAGTTACCTAAGATCGTGACAAGGAAGTACTTTTTTATTATTAAGAAAACATAATTGTTACGGATACGGTTGAACGCCTACGCAGTATGGGTTCTGGTCAATGGACCCATTCGCGACAAGGTATACAACACGATTGACAACGCCCCACACCTTCAATGAATTCAAGGCCAAGAAAAATGCCTATAAAAAGATCAGAAAACGGTGGTCAAGTCACCAGTCGCTGCTTCTAGCTTCCAGCACCAATCAACTCCCTAAATCCACTCAACAATGGCTAAATTCCAAGTGAGCTTCAACATCCAAAGCCAGGCGTTATTTCGCAAATTTTGTAACCAATTTACTCTCATTCTTAGGTTTTCGTCGCCCTTTTGGCCTTTTCCGCCGCCATGGCCGCCCCCGCCGAAGAGGTCGCGCACTCCGACGACCAGAAGACCGAAGAAGGCGCAGCGCTGGTCTACTCCGCTCCTCAATACCACAGATACTACGACAGTAGCCTCGTGTCCCCTTACGCCTACGCTGCTGCCCCTGCCGTCTTGGCCGATCACTACGGTTATGCTCCCGCCGCTAAGGTAGTGGCCGCACCTTACACGTCCGTCCTTGCCGATCAACCCTACGTCCATGCCGCTCAGCCGTACGTCAAGTACGCTGCCCCCGTCAAAGCTTACGCGGCGCCCGCTGCCTACGCCTACGCTCCTGCTAGCTATGGTTACGCTCACGCAGCAGTTCATCCTACCAGCTACTCCTACTCTAAGACGTACGGCGGCTGGTAAAAGGTGACCGTCGACAGACAGAAGAATCTCCCTGACCCTTCTAACATTTAATCGTTATTGTTCAAGTTTGCCTAACTCTTGTCCAAAAAATCCCTGAAAAACCAAATAAAAACTGCAGTATTTCAGAAAAAAATCCTTCGGTTTTACTTTCACAATTCTACGTTTAATTACCCTCTACAGGCTTAGAACTACACTTCTGTAGGGGTCCGTAATTCTTACGTCGGGACCTCAACGTGCCCTTACCCTTACTCCCGCGCCGCTCAACCGTACAGTACGTCAGTACGCTACCACCTCCTTCCGTCAAAGCTATCGCTGCAGCCGCTATCTAGGCCTATGCCCCAACTAGTTATGGTTACGCCCCCACAGCTGCAGTTCATGATACCACTTACGCATACTATCGATAACCCTTGGTTTCTCCACCCCCAACTCGTTAAACCCTGCGATTTCAACCACCACAATCATCGACTTGCTCCAAGTTTGGCTCTTGGCCTAGTAAGGACTAATTACAGAAAATTTTTGAAAACCAATAAAAATCATGCATTTAAAAAAATCCGTAAG
This sequence comes from Lepidurus couesii, assembly GCA_022832235.1. Taxonomy (NCBI): domain Eukaryota; kingdom Metazoa; phylum Arthropoda; class Branchiopoda; order Notostraca; family Triopsidae; genus Lepidurus; species Lepidurus couesii. The sequence continues at coordinate 5,989 of JAGJRP010001437.1, forward strand.
TTACAAGACTTTGATTGCAATCTGAAAATTTTTAAATTGAACTTTCTAGTGAATAAAAGCGACCAGATCAACGAAAACAACACGAAGAAGAGCACCTCCGGGTTCTCCGAGGGTAGGGCAAGTGTTCGACGGGGGATTGAATAGGCAAAAGGGCCTCTCCTCTGAAGCTCAGCATCCCCTTTACCCTCCTTAGCTTCATCCACCCCTACCAGTTCGGCCTAACAAGGCCTAATATGGTATCTCTACCAGCTGCATCCGTCCTCTTGTGATAAACATAAATCATCAGGGTAGGAGAAGCGGCAGCAAGGCCCAACCTAGTAAAACTTAGACCTGGCAGCGTGTCTATACTACTACCAACATTCCAGTTTCTCGTTGGGCTTCCATGAGTGCAGTAAGATGTCGTTCAACGATTCATCACTAGACCTCTTGTATCCAAACTTGAGTTTGGAAACAGAATTGTTTCCAGTGCTTGACATGGAAGAACCTTCATACTACTACATCTATTCAATGCTCATCACGTGTTCTTGGTTAATTTTCTCGATCTTTCCATTGGCCGTCTTTGTGATTTACGCTGTGCTGCCTGGTCTACATAACGTACATGGTTTGAACATCATGTGCTATGTCGCCACTACCTTCGCTTCATACATTCTTTACGGACTACTTATAATACCGAGCGGAAAGGAAAAACCCCACCTGGCGTGTCTGATCCAAGGTAAGTTCAAATGCAAGGTAACTGTCTTATACCCTTGACGTTAACAAAAGTATCACAAACGCTCCAAGGAAGGATGAATCCTAAGTTTCGCCTTAGGTAATTTTTCGCTAAGAATTCCCAATAGAGCACTAAAACTTTTCGGCTGTTCCGAGACCTAAAAACCTAGTTTACGGCAGACCACCGTTAGACCAAGAAACCGGTCTGAGGGTACAGGCAGCTGTCCGCTCCCATAGAGGGTTACATCAACGCCATCAAGGGCCCGCGACGTCGGGGTCGAAATTCGACACCACCCAGGCTACCACTGACAGTTAATCAAAGGATAGTGGTTTCTTTGGGACCTTTCTTGAGGATTCTTGCAAAGAAAAGCGTAACTCGAGACACTAATGCATCACATTTGTTTAGTACGTTGAAACGTTGAAATGGCGGGAAAAGGCTCTAGAATACATAGTGGTTTTTGTTTGTTACGCTTACAGACCACTGATCGCGCCGCAACTCACACGATAAATTCTGCTTTTGTTTTGCAGGTATTCTTACTCACTACTTCGCCCTTTGCGTCTATTCTTGGATGGGAGTCATTTGTTTTGACATATTCTGGACCTTCACGTAAGTGTATAACTACTAGTACAGAGTCAAAGTACAAAGTACGTACAATACAGTAAGATGCCGATTATTGCGATCACGTTTGTCTAGTGAATATTGGTTCTATTAAGCGGAGATTCCAATAACCGAAAATTGGAATGCTCTACTTATTGACACTTTCCCACACGTCTCCTTTTTCTAGATTCACTATACCCATCACTACTGTTTATTTCGTAACAATTCTTGAACAATTTTGAAGGAGACGATTGAGGAATTCCTAATGTAACGGCCACTTCCCTTTGTGGCAAATCTTTTAAATTTAACTTGTCGTAAGTTTCAATGAGCCGCAACTTCTCTTTTACGTTTAACTCAAATCTTTTCCCGTTCGTCGCCATTTCTATATAACAACAAGTCATTTTGAATCGATGCTTTAAAATTGATTTCCTAAAGCGTCTGATTCTAATAACCAATGTTAGTGTTTTGCGTTAGAAAGCTTTGCATTGTATTCAAAATAGAAAGCGAATGGCCTGAACTTGATTGGTAAAAGTAAAGTTGCTGGTTTTCACGAAAAGTTGTTCCGAAATTCCCCACGCTAACCGCCTGTACCGAGTTAAGGTAGCCTTAAATTAACTTTTTGTGTTTTTATTTATGTGCACAGCTTTGGATCAAGCGAAGATAAGGAAGATTGGTGCAACACAATCCAAGGGGATCGTGCTACCATTGCCATGAAGCCTCTGCAAGTTACGACATCTGGCGATATGGCCGGAACTTCACACCTAACGCGCACCAAGTACCGACGCCATTTTGTTTCTAGATCCCTTTTTTACCTAACTGTTTAAATGAAGTTATTCTTCTATTTTCAGCTAATCAAGATCTATATTAACTAAATTAACCTACACTTTCTTAAGGACATTTCTACTTACAACTATCAACAGTCTTGGGCTAATTAAATTAATTAAACTTATCTACCCTCAATTAACAGTGTAGTAAGAGATGTTCGAGCTACACGATGTATACGATTCTTGAAATATTCCGTGTTTGGTTGGGGGTATCCTCTCATCACCGTAGCCGTTGGTCAGCTTGTGGAATATGTGGAAGACTTTCCATCACCCGACTTTGGAAGGGCCATTTGCTGGTTTCGAAGTATTGACTTGAATTAAACAATCACTACTTATCAAACCTTAACTAAACTTTTAATATTTTCTTACAAAGCGGAATTCGAAAGCCTTGTATATTTAAGCCTACCAAACTTACAAGTTTGGATAGTCAGCTTAGTGTTGATCTTATGGACTTCCTGTTGCTTCCGCCGCGTTAACAACGCTTATCGAAGGAATGCTACGCCCAGGTATTTATTGGATCACCCTATACTAGTTGTATTTTGAACACAACAGCATTCCAGCCAGAGTAAACTAAGGTTCTCTATTTCTTTAAATATAATAGGATACGCGCCGTAAAATGCGCACTAACCACGCTAGGAATTACTTGGATCTTGGAGTTAGTCATCGATGTCTCGTTCCATGTTTGGGGCGTCATCGCACTACTGAATGTGGTACACGCGGTACTACTCTTCGCCGTCTTTGTCTGCCAGGAGCACGTGCTCCGGTTACTGTACCCTCGCTGCCTGCCGCTAGTGAAAACATGGCGCAGTAAAGTACCGGCATATATGGGATGCCACTGCTGCGACCGTTACGCCTCTGCTCCGCTAGAAACAGAAGAACCTGGATGCTATGTTCCAGCACCTTGTTAAGTTGTAACAAACACGGAGCAGACCACACACTTTCCGCCAAATCAGTTAAAAAAGCTCAAATACGTGAACGAGTTACTTTGGATTCTAACTATGAAGTTATATTTCTTGACTTTCAGATTACGTGTTGATTAATCTAATAAGCTTATGGCCCTACCTTCTTTGGTTCTTTTAGTCGAAGTGTCATTTCGCTTCTGTTTGGAACGAAAAGTATGGAATGTTTCCTATTTCAACCGCAAATTGATGAGTCAATACACTGCAAAAATTTCCCGTAAATTTACAATTAATTTACGTTAATTTTTTTATAGTTTTTTAATTGTAACGACGTTTACTAAGTTGTATTCGTAATATTAAAAACTTCTGCAATGAATTTCATCATCGTTCAAATCCTACTCTTTTATTCCAATATTACAATTATTTCCTATTCTTAAAATTTCTTTATTGCCAATTTATTTAATCTTTATTCATTAATATCTTTATTTCTTTATTACCAACATAGGCTCCCGATATCATCCATTGGAAAAAAGGTGAATTGGCTGTGCAGCCAGCTGTTAGTATGCTCAAGCTTACTGTCAAAGAATTTTCTCATGAAATTTATTAATTTTAACGATATTTGCTCCGGAATTCCCCGTGATAACTGCCAAAAATTCACAAAAGTGTTAAAGCCAGCATTGGCTAAATTATGTCCTAGTTTATAGTCGGCATCTGTCATCATCTCGACGCATCAAGGCAGCTGTATATGCTATCTTTAATTGCTGACATCCGTCCTTCTCTGCGCTAACATATTCTATCCGTTACTGGCAAAAAAGGCGGCATTCTGATTGGAAGGCTGCCAATTAAGCTTTGAGATCTCTACTACAGCTTCGTTTGCTTTTGTTTGGCTTCAATCTGTACCCACTTCAGCGAATCATCCAGACACCAAAGCTATATTTTTCTAAACATCAATTCAAAAGCTTAAGAACTATTCGTTATAGTGATCAATTCAATTACAGTAAAAATGAAACTGAACACTTTTCATGTTTTAACTCCCAATTCCAAGTTAAATACTTCACCAAACTATAGATTAACAGTACAAGAATTGGATCTTAAATCTGGCTTTTCTGCCGTCCGTACTTTTTTAAACATGCTCTCTTAAATGACTGAATTTTCTGCTGTCGTCTTCCGAGCAAAACGTACGCTTCCGTCCTTTTCCAACTACACACGGTGCATCACTGCATAATAAAAATAACGGCAATCCAACCAAAGGCAGCTGGCCTTGGAAGTCTCACTTACACTTTGGTTTCTGCTGAGGTTTCAGTCAATGCAGTCTATGCTGTTCACAGACTTCAACCTTTATAACAGTTTTCAAACTACAGTACAAAGTTTCGGAAGTGAAAACAACCATGAGGAATGGAACGGAGTTTCCTGTGGACTTGGTAGCGTATTCCTACATTGTTTCATCGTTATTAGTTTCGTCTATATTTCCACTCGCCACTTTTGTGATCTATGCAGTACTGCCCCAACTGCATAACGTACATGGTTTGAGCACCATGTGCTATATTACCACCATCTTTACTACTTACATGCTAGACGGAATACTCCATATATTCTCGTTAGAGAACCAAAACAAAGACCATCTGTGTGTCGCCCACGGTAGGGTTTAATGCTTTTTTTCTCTTCTATTCTACAATAGTACCTAAAGTACTTAAAGGGGGAGTAAGGTTTCAAAATGAAAAAATATATGTTATAGAAGAGACCAAACTACATGTTCTGGCTGAAGAACCCCTGTGTCAATTATGCATATTAACCGAGTAATTAATTATTTAGTGGTTTTAGCTCCGCCCCTTTCCCCCACTTTTCAAATTTTCCTATCCTTATAACATGGGGGGACAGTTGGCCGGAGGCCTNCCTTCACCTATTATCGCACTCAAAATCGACTTTCGATTCATAGGGATGACACATTATCTTTATCTTTCTTTTGAATGCTCAAAAAAGTCTTAGGTACTTTGGTTAAATGACAAACTCAATTTAAAAAATGACATTTTCTTCGCGCATACGCGCGATCGCCGTCCTGTCGGGCCGAGACCCGCACCTGAGAGCCTTTGGGCAAGTTTCGGGTCGGTTTCAAAGTCGAGAGCCCATCCCCAGGCAATGGGACCGCATGACGCGGCTCCGACTGTGCGGGTAACGTTTAGTAACGCGTACGGACAGCGGAACCCGCAAGTCATCTCAGTTAAAATTAACCTTAGGTATATAGTATATACGTCTTGACATCAAGTTACTCTTAACCATGACCTGCAATAGAACATCACTAAAAGACAGTTTTAGAGTGTAGTTCCCCTTTAAAGATGATGGACTGAGCGCGCATCCGTATTTCATTTTTGGTTTCGTTTTCTTCCATAGGATTGGCGTCCAGCGAGGTTATTATTACGGCAGTGAAACCTTGTCGACTGGGGGAAACTTTCAATGTGTCCTGTGCAGTTTCGACTAAAATCACGCAATGCTTCTGGGAAGTAAACGGAATCCGGAAGATGTCACCCACACAGAAAGTTTTCAAACCGACTTTGGGCAAAGGGACTTGGGAATGCAGCATTGAGGTAGGATGGCAACTATACAAATGCTTTTTAATAGTCTTATAAACGGCTGTGGGGACAGGCGGAGGCCACTAAAGATTTGAGTGGTTCTTGGACCTGCCAAGTCTTTACTGAATCTGGTGGCGGAGTTGGTCAGCAAGCCGAAACTACGGTTACTATCATAAGTATACATGATTATACGTTATCTTCTATGAATACCAACTTAGAATTGTCTATTTCATGTAAGGTCTTCCTAGTGTAAGCCTGCGCCTTCCAACCGTTCGCACGACTGCAGTTACTGCTGGCGAGGAAAAGGAAGTCATCTGCGTTGTCAACGACGCGCGTCCCGTTCCAAACGTGGTCTGGATGATCGGTAAATATTAAACTATCTTAAGGCAAAGGCTGTTTTGTTTAAAGGTAGTGTTTTAATCTTTGCAGGGGATATTGAAGTTGATAGCAAGGATTATACAGTAGATTCGCAAGTGGGCCAGAACACAAAAGCTACTATGAACAGCGTTTTGAAACGAAGGTTCGCACCAGAAGATAACAATAAAGTATTACAGTGTATCGCTGAAGCCGACTGGCTCAGAAAGGAGGACAAAACTGCGGACCAGACCACCTTGGATATCCAATGTAAGATAAATGTTCAAGATAAATAATTGCGAACATTTGCTATACAATTCTGGTTCTGTCCTATTTTCAGTCCCTCCGATGCCGCAAGATGCCATTACTATCTATGGCTTCGAGGAAAACCAGCCTGGTGAAGTGCAAGTAACGGTTCGCGCTAATCCCCGCCCCCACCGTGCTTTCTGGATCTTGCCTACCCCTTCCGGTGATACATTAGAAGTGGAAGGAAAGCCAGTGGATGATATTGTTGCCAACAATTATGTCGGCCGTCTTGGTGAAGACAGCGGAAATGACACTTACACCTACCGTTTATTCATCAATTCCGTGCAACAGAGAGACGCCAATCCTGGCATCAAATTCGAAGTTTTCAGTACGGTGGGTACCAGCGATGCGTCTGAGCAATACTCAATTCGGGCTGTGACTCACCCGCCACCTGAACCGGATACACCAACTGAGGCATCTGCGGGCTCGATTGCACGTTGTGCTATCGTTGGGCATCAGAAGTTTTTACTGCTTTTGGGACTTGCTTTTGCCATTGGATTGGCCTTTTTATAAATTATTGGAATGTTTTTCTTTGACGCTACAGTGGACTCCGCTTATTTGAATAGGCTCGGGACCGGACGGACAATATTCAAATAAGCGGAATATTCAAATATGCGAAGAATATGTGAATATGTGATTTGCCTATGTAGCGTGGGACCAAAACGGGACCGTGAACTTTTAATTCAATTAGGCGGAATATTCAAATAACCGTTATTCAAATAAGTGGAGTCCACTGTATATGGATTTGCTTATGTTGAACTAAAACCCACAGTATGTCGGAAAAAGTATCGTTGTGAAAACAGTGTATTTGAACTGTATGACCTGGTTCTTTCGTGTACGTTAGGTTGACGAAAAGAAACTAGAAACTTCTATTTTTATCGTATTTTTTTAGTATAAAAGGTCCCCAAAATTGTACACCAGCAGACAGTCAGCGTTTGGATCTAGCTCAGTACCCTTGAAACTTGTGCCCTGTCAGTTGTGTTTTAACGTCTCTCTTTTAACCGTCGACAAGTATTTTACAAATACAGCATTTTACAAAGAACGTTAAACTCTTCTATTCTCTTTGCGTTTTTGGACAACTGATAGGAATTACCCTCTTTTCCATTACACAGTATGACCCCCTCTAGAGCTGCGTTCGTTTTGACCGAAGTTTTAAGCCGACTTAAGTCTACCCTATAGACTTTGTGCAGCGTTCGAGAAAGGTAGACTTGGCTAAACTTTGGGCTTATGAGCGTTTTCTTTAGCTAGTCGACTTAAACTTTGGAAGTCGACTTTTAGTTTTGGTCCAAAGTCAGCCAAGTCTATAGCGTGTACTTTTGTGCCTAGACTTAAACTTAACCCCGCCTCTTGTTTATATATCTCCTTTCTTGATATCGAACAATTCATATATTGCTTTTGTTTATTTTCTACAAGCACCGCCCCATGGGTGGAGCAATTGTAAACTATTGCTTATAGAGCTTTTGCCAAATTACGCCTCTCGCGGCAAGAGTTGGCGAAATCCGCCATTTTGAGTACATTTAAGTTAAGGTAAACAAACAACAACAAACTGTTTTCCGTGAATAGTTTGGTTTTGCTTACAGCTTTTACAAGTAGCTCAGGTAAACAAACAAAAAAACACAATAAGACACAAAGCAAAACCAATATTAACGGAAAAAAGTTTGTTGTTGTTTGTTTACTTTAACTTAAATGTACTCAAAATGACGGGTTTCGTCAACTCTTCCCGCGAGAGGCGTAATTTGGCAAAAGCTCTATAAGCGTTCGTTTTGACTCAAGATTTTCCAAGTCGACTTCGGTAAACTTTCAAAGTTTAGGCTAAAACGAACGCTCGTAAGCTGTTCCCGGACCGTAAGTCCGGAAAGGAAAATATGCTTGTAAAGAGGCCTAGGATGGGCAGGGTCAGCCGTATTCCGGTTTTGTGCACGCTGACCTTAGGTCAGCGAGTCCATGGCCCTTCCTAGGCCTAAACCCTTTTAAAATTCTTCTTTCTGGGCAGTCTCGTTTGTCATTTGGTCGAAGTCAGTTAGCCGGAGCCTAGTTAGTTGCTTGTATTGAATCAAAATATACTCAAGTTTTCTAACATCACGGTGCATTATCTTCATTGTGTTAACGCAAGTACAAATCCCCGGTCCACCCAAGTCATAACGCGTGGCATTATTACGGACTTGGGAAGTAGGGACCAATAAGCAAAAGTCAAGGAAGTCTGGTAAGTCTAAGTTTAAGTCGACGGTGCAAAACGAACGCGGCTTAGGTCCGAGGGGTCGGTTCCACAAGTAAACCTTGCCAACCTTATGTAAACCACAAGTAAACCTTGGCAACATTGCCAAGGAGATTGAAAGCGTGTCGGGATAACGTGGGGGGGGGGTCATACTAGCCAATTAAATTAAATTTAAATTAAATTCCTCCAAGTAGATTGAAGTATATGTTTAACAAAGATACAGAGATATTTTTATTAAGTAAGGTTGCATGATTACCCTTCTCGTCTACGCTATTCATCACGGTGCATAACATTACCTGCAGGATCCTGAACGATTCGATCCAATTAGACATGAACTCGTCTCTCTATTAACGAAGTAACTGACAAGAACTCTATTAACGAAATTTCGTTCTCTATTAACGAAGTTATTTCGAAATTATTATTTCTTCTCTCTATGAACGAAAATTCCGTATTTAATTGGCTAGTATTTATTGGCTAGTATTAATTTACCATTCTTATCAGTTTACTGATAAGAATGGTAAATTTCCTGTGGATAAAGTATGACAACTGAAGCTAGAGCCATCACCAGATCTCCTTATGTTTACGATCCTTTGGCTTATATTTCCTACAAACGTATGTAACAATAAGTCCTGTATTATAGGAAAAAATAAAGTCAAAACTGGCTTCCTGTTTTTGATTCAAGCTAAAAACATAATTGTTTGCATTGGAGGCAGGTCGTAACGAATGACAATTAGCTCTTTCTCATAATATACTCTTGCTACTACCCGTCGTTGCATCATTCGATACTTTCGAAGAAACGATCGAATAATGAAATTTAAGCCCAATACTAATACAGCATTATAATACAAGCATTATAATGCTCATTAAATAAAAAGTTATTCCATAATGCTTTAAACATTTGTACATTTCTAATATGTGTATTAAGATTTATAAGAAAATTTAGCAATCGAATTTGTTACGTGAAGTACAATTAATTTAAACTTGAATTTCAAAATTATAACGGTAAAAATGAACGCAGTGCACGGAGCTAAAACGAGCGCGCTCGAAATTTTGCGAGCGATGAGCGCGAGCCACTCGTTTCATAAATTTGCGAGCGCGAGCGCAAACGAAACGAGCGCACGCTCGCGATTGTAGCGCCATCTGTTGGCAAATTCCCGTAC
>JAGJRP010001438.1:0-15706 GCA_022832235.1 Lepidurus couesii
TTTAAAACATTGACTTCCATTCTACAACTTTCATTTTACTCTAATGAATGAGTTTCTTATTAGGTGCACATTCGTTAGACAAAAACTAGGTATAATCTTGGTTGCTGGCACTGTGTTCTGCGTTGGGGATTCTAGATTGTTTCAGATGGCACTCTTCGCTTTTCTTGGGTGGACCAGCAATTTACGTCTAGGCGGCAAATGGGTTGGTAACTGAACGGTCGACCGCTCTTATAAGTAATATTTTTTTTTATATATATATATATAGCCATCGTAACCCAGGCTGCCCGGAAGCGAGGACTTGTCGGTGGTTGTTAGGTTTTGTGTAGGTTGAGCTCTTCGCTCTCGAAGACTTTGGCAGTCGTGTCTTGGGTGGTGAACGGGAACTTTGGATACCAAGCAGGTGAGGTGCCTCAGTGTATTACCAACAGCCGGAGAGGCATATTATACTTTCACGGAACCCCTGTGCCAAGAGTTGTGTGATTGACTGGTGGATTATGCATTAAGAACGTGCAGTCTTGGCGGATATTCACCCAATTGAGGTAAGTGTTTCAAGACGCCAAAGATTTATTCGCAAATAATACCCCAAACTAGTACTTTGCTCGGCTGATTTAAGAGGGCAAGTAACAGTTATCTGGGTTAGATGGGCTCCGCAAGCTTTGCAGGCTTAGCTGATCGAGCTAAGCTAGTGGCGGTAGGTGACCCACTTTCCCTCAGTCTTTTACGCTGTCTAGAAGACCGTTCACTTGTTCAGAGAGCGAATAACTGTAGAAAATGCCCTGAATTGTCGATTGAATCATTTAGCTTTGGCTTTCATTCAAGCTATAGTGTACTATACGCCAAGAAGACGAGGAAAAGGCTGAGAAGAATAGAGTAGAGGAATGCTAATACCTGGTGAGCCTTCGGGTCGGTAACCGTTGGGAATTATAGGTACTGTTAGAGCAACAGATGACGCAGGATTGGGCAACCATGCAAACACCTTATGGTCCTTTTTTCGTCTTCTCGATGCATTGTTTCGGTGTAACCTTGAGTAATGGGCTAAGCAGCGACGATTGTGTATCGTCATGTTACAGTATTTCCTTGCGAAAATCGAAAGGGAACGCCGTGTATTGGTCTCTAAGGTGTCCAGGGCAAGCTAAGCAGTTCAGTTCGCAATCCCTTCACTCTCTGACGCGGTCTTGTCCTGAAGGTCGCCAGGTAAATGAAGAGGGAAAGGCCAAACGGAAATCCGCACAACAGATACTGGACTCGGTTGCATTGATAAACGCTGAATACGGAATTTCCAGGACGATCTCGAAATAAACGAGGCATTTCTTATCTAAATGACGCGAGGACAAAGCTTGAGTTTTTTTTTATTACACTTCAAAGAACGTTGTGATGAACAGATAATTTCCAAACATCTTACACAGCGTGGCGGATTGGAGTTTTTTGAATTTCAAAGATTAATTCCTAATTGCCTGACCTGTTATTGGCCGCGTAACCGTAGTTACTTACGAGTACTTATTTGTTGTAACCGTTCTGTTGTAACTCGTTACTTATGAGTACTTATTTTGTTGGGGAAATTGGACTAATGTACTAATTTGATTCTTTCAAGGTGTCGAGCGTTTTTAACGGAAGGATTTAAATATTCTCGGAAATATGGCGCGAATTCCTGCGCCCATGGACGCCGAAATGAGTGACGAAGAAGGAGAGTACAGTGGAGATGACGAAACCTCGCCATTGACCAACGATATCTACGGGGGCAGGTAAACTTTAACTCTTGAGACGGATTGGGCAAGTCAATAGATAAAAAGAAGATGAGGGACCTTGTTTTTCTCCTCTTGGTCATCATAAAGACTTCCTTGATGTTCATTCTGGCTACATTTTTCTTTTTACTTTCGTTAGCTTGAAAACAAATGCTCGGATCATTCCTTCCCGTTGTCCTTGCAAATCATGAATAATTTAACCAGTCCATAGTCGCCGCCCTCGCCCGCGGGACGGGCAGTACCTTCTCTTTTAGAAAATAACCTACATAGCTACATCACGGCTCACGTATACTGCCTTCCTACTAAACATGCGGCCAAAAATGCAACCTTCCGTAGTAAAAGCGTTTCTTAAGAATGCTTCTTGATCGCTTCTTTGTCTCATCAGGATCTCTTATCTCTTTTCCGCCTTTGAATTCCCATTTGCAAAATATTCTTTAACTAATGTGTTAACTACCTAAATGTTAGAAATACTTATAAATCTAATGTAGAATAATACAAGTGACGAAATTAGAATTCAGAACTTTCCACTTCCATTTTAAATTTATCTAAAATTGCAATTCTAAAATTCTAGAATTTTTTTTAAAGTCGTATTTAGTTATTATCGTACGTTCTGATTTTCATTTATAACCACTGAAATTCTATGAAGTATCTGAATATTAAATATCTACTGTTATCTTGTAGCCAACGGAGCACTGCAGAGACAAAAGGTTGGGACGTTTTTCGAAATCCTCCTCCCGAGTCCGAAAGCGGATCTACTGCCAATCAACAATGGCTAGAAATGACAGTCCGCATATTAAAAGTATTTGCGTATTTAATCACGTTCGTCGTTGTCCTGGGAGCCGGTATCGTGTCAAAAGGCACGGTACTTTTTATGACTTCCCAGGTTAAAGCGAACCGTACCGTTCCATACTGCAGCAAGGACATCAGTAAGAACAAATCTTCAATTTCTTACTGCGTTAATTGTGAAAGCAGATCGCTAAACGAGCAAATGGCTTTTCTTTCACAGAACGAGGGAAAGATATGGAAGCTACACTGCCAGAACTGGAACAAATCGCATGGATTTGGGTTCTGTTTTTTGCCTTTATAGTGCCCGAAGTGTTTATGTGGTTCCGGTCAGCTCGCATCTGCTTTTTCAAGTCATCACGCAGACCGCCATTTCTGGATTTCCTCATCATCACTTTCTTCGAAACTGGCCATGTGATTGGCGTAGCGTTACTCATGTACGTCGTCCTACCCGAGCTCAATGTCGTACAGGGAGCTATGATCACCAACTGCGTTTGCCTCATCCCTGGAATTTTCGGTTCGTTGAATGATTTCTTTAGGACTTGTTCTACCTCTCTTCAACAAATTAATTTGTTGAAGAAATCAGTTTATCAAGTGAATTAATTGATCGAAGAAATTATTATAACCGGTTTAACCTTCTCAAGTCTAACCACCCGGGAATTCTTTCTACAGGGTTGATGTCGCGCTCTAATAAGGAATCGAGAAGGCTGGGCAAGAGTATAATGGATGGCGTATCTATTGTTGCGCAAATTTCTGGATGCGTTTTATGGCCCTTATTGTCGGGCTACAAACAGCCGAATTTGTGGGCCATTCCCTTTGCCCTGGCCCTGACTTCGTTCGGCTGGTGGGAAAACTACGTGGATAAACACTCGCCTTTAGGTACAAGAAAACGGTTCACTGAAATAGTTGAATGGGTTTTGTGGGATTTTAAAACGGTTTTTAATGATTTGTATAGGGGTCGTGAAGCACTTGGGTAAAGTGAAAGAGCGGTTGAAGCGAAACCGTTATTTCACCTACTTCTTCATGTCCATATGGAAGGTGATGGTCTTCCTCGCCACCACGGTCACGATCTTCTACATGTCGACGGGGAAAGTAGACTACCTGTTTGCCAACTTTTCCAAGAGTTTTGCGTCGCACAAGATTAACGTCACGGAAGTAGGGAGTTTTTAATCTGATTTTTTTATCTCTAGTGTTAATTTCAATCTTTTTGATGGACTGATTTGTAGAAAGCTGCTCCGACAAGTCCTCAGACGGATAGTTTCCGCGCGGGTCTGTTGCAAGAAAGCGAACTAACCGACTCTTGGTCCAACACTCAAATCTACGTTTTCCTCATTCAGGTGTTTTCCACCTGGTTTTGCTACATTTTTGGTAACTTATCCTAATTATTTTTTTGGATTTATAAAGAAACTTATTTCCTATTTCAGGAAAGTTTTCTTGCAAGATTTGCATCCAAGGTTTCAGCTTCGCTTTCCCAGTGAATCTGACAATTCCCGTCACCATTTCGTTGCTAATTGCAGCCTGCGGCATTCGTATCGGAAACACGTGCGCTTTCGACGGGGTTATTCCTTTCTATCTGTACTGGGAATGTCCCAGTGGCGATTTCTTGACAGATATTATTCTCCATCAAGTAAAGAGCGAGAAAAGAGAAATTTCCGAATGCGATTCTAACATGCATTTTTACTAATTTAGCATGCTTGGGTTTGGCTTTTATGGCTACTTTCGCAAACGTGGATTACCTTGCACATTTGGACGCCCAAATGCGAGCGTTTAGCCAGCACCGAAAAACTGTTTGTCAACCCTTTCTATTCCTCCCTTTTAATCGATCAATCCATGGGCCTCAACCGTCGCAGAGATGACGAAAGTGACGTCAAAACCGAGGTAAAATTTTAGAAGTAATAGCCATTGTATTGTTATTATTAAATAGAAATGAAAATATAATTAATACAAATTATATGATACAAATTAATGCAATAATAGTAACAATAATTATCGTTATTACTAATCATATTTAATCATTATTGTTAAATTTTAGAATTATTATTTAATAGTTATTTTTATTGAAATAATACTAAAAATTACACAAAAGAGTACTTTAACTTAACAAAACGGGAATCTTAGGAACTGGAACATTTGCCGGACAAAGAGGGAGCCGTGATGGATGCGGATATGACACAATACTACGAAACTATATCCAACCACACGGAATCTTCTTCCACCTCACCGAAAGCGGTGAAAGCGTCCGATTCCATCACTCGTATTTACACCTGCGCTACCATGTGGCACGAAACGACCGACGAAATGATGGAAATGTTGAAGTCTATTTTCCGTATGGATGAAGATCAGTCGGCTCGTCGGGTGGCGCAGAAATACCTCAAAATTGTGGATCCTGACTACTACGAGTTTGAAAGTAACTCATCCTTTTTCATTCTTGTAGTTAATCTTTGAAAAGTTCTTAAAAATACGTTGCATCTCCAGCTCACATCTTCTTTGACGACGCCTTTGAAATTTCGGACGACAACGATGACGAAAACCAGGTGAACCGGTTCGTGAAATTGCTCGTCAACTTAATGGACGAAGCTGCTTCCCACGTACACCAAACTACTATCCGCATTCGACCGCCGAAGAAGTACCCCACCCCTTACGGAGGACGTCTAGTGTGGACCCTTCCCGGCAAAACCAAGATGATTGCTCATCTCAAGGACAAGGACAGGATTCGGCATCGTAAACGCTGGAGCCAGGTCATGTACATGTACTATTTACTTGGCAACAAGCTTATGGACCTGCCAATCTCCGTGGACCGGAAGGAAGTCATTGCTGAAAACACGTTTTTGCTCACCCTGGATGGAGACATTGACTTTCAACCTAATGCTGTACAACTGCTGGTCGACTTGATGAAAAAGAACCGCAATCTGGGCGCTGCCTGTGGTCGTATTCATCCCGTGGGATCAGGACCCATGGTGTGGTACCAGTTGTTCGAGTACGCTATCGGCCATTGGCTCCAAAAGGCCACGGAACACATGATTGGCTGCGTACTTTGTAGCCCCGGCTGCTTCTCGCTCTTCAGAGGGAAAGCTCTCATGGATGACAACGTTATGCGCAAGTACACCACGAAATCCGAGGAAGCGCGGCATTACGTACAGTACGATCAGGGCGAGGATCGTTGGCTCTGCACGCTTTTGCTACAAAGAGGCTACCGAGTCGAGTACTCGGCTGCCTCCGACGCTTACACGCATTGTCCAGAAGGCTTCGGAGAGTTTTACAACCAGCGGCGACGGTGGGTACCCTCCACTATGGCTAACATCATGGATTTACTTATGGACTACAAACGGACTATCAAGATCAACGACAACATCTCCCTGCTTTACATTTCCTACCAGGTAACATTTAAAAATTACAGTAACAATAATATTAATAAATATATTACTACCCCTAATACTAATACTACTGCTAATACTAATAATATACAATAGTAAAACCATACTAACAATACATCTTGCTTGCAAAGCAAAACCGAAACTTGCCCGAAGGCTCTCAGGTGCGGATCTCGGCCCAGCAGGTTTCGGCTCGGCCTGGCAATTTGCGAAGAAATGGTCACTGTTTTCTGTTTAAATTTTTTAAATTTAACCAAAGCACTTAATATAAGTCTAGGAAAATTTGAAATTTGGCCTAAAACGGCGGAGCTTATTCCGCTAAGTAATTAATTGCTCTGTTAATATACATAATTGACATATGTGTTCTCCGCCAGAACACTTCGCTTGTTCTGTTCTCTAACATATTTTAACCTTAGTCCCTTTTATTAATGACAACAATAGTAATAGTTATCATAATAATAGAAAGACCACGGTAGATCGTAAAACATCCATTAGCAGATGTTGATATCAAACTCGACTAAATTTATTATAATAATAAAGTCATGTTCCGGATTCGATCTATGGTATTGACGTAGATGTATTGCCCTTTTCATCTGCAGACTATGTTGATGGGTGGTACTATCCTGGGTCCCGGAACCATTTTCCTTATGTTGGTGGGTGCCTTCGTGGCCGCTTTCCGTATCGACAATTGGTCTTCCTTTTACTACAATATTATTCCCATTTTCGCGTTCATGTTTATCTGTTTCGTCGCCAACGCCAAAATACAGGTAAGTGGAATCGGTTTCCTTCCTTTTCCTTGTGCTTTTGAACCTTTTGTTTTTATGTTATTGTGTTTTTGTTTCCCGTGTTTGTAATCGTGATTTCCTCTCCCTACCCCCAAAAAGCTGTTCGTGGCACAAGTATTGTCAGCCGTGTACGCCATGGTGATGATGGCTGTGATCGTGGGTACGGCTCTGCAGTTAGGCGAGGACGGAATCGGGTCACCATCCGCCATTTTCTTGATAGCTTTATCCGGTTCGTTCTTCATAGCAGCGTGTTTACATCCACAAGAGTTTTGGTGTGTCGTCCCTGGAATGCTGTACTTGCTTATGATTCCTTCTATGTACCTCCTGCTTATCCTGTACTCGCTCATCAATCTGAACGTGGTCTCTTGGGGTACGCGTGAAGTACAAACCAAGAAGAGTAAAAAGGTAAAAATACGCATTTTAATCCACTTTTGGGGATTCTTTCTCTCTTTTTCTCTTTCTGGACCGGGATTTATTGCTATCGGGTTAGATTTTCGCCGCACAGATCCTTAGTGCGGTCTATGCCATGGTGATGATGGCGGTGTTGGTGGGAATTATCTTGGAAATTCAGGAAGACGGACTTTTGGCTCCTTCGGCGCTCTTTTTCGAAGCTACGACGGGCTCCTTCATACTAACCGCTTTACTACATCCAAAAGAACTGTATTGCCTGCCATACGGACTCATCTACTACTTGTCTGTACCTTCCATGTACTGCTCCTCATCATCTATTCTCTCTTTAACATGAACAATGTCACTTTGGGAACTCGGGAATCAGTGCTCAAGAGGGCGGCAAAGGTTCTCTTTCAACACCTATAATTAACCTTGCACTCTTGATGAGGGTTCATTTAACTCGAGTGTGTGTTTTGGGTGCTTAGGAAATGGAAGCAGAGAAGAAAGAAGCAGAAGAAGCTCAGAAAAAAGCCAAGACCTCTTCACTTCTGGGAATTCTCCAACGAGCTGGTGACAAACCCGAAGAAGAGGGTTCTATCGAATTCTCGTTGGCCAATCTCTTCAAGTGCATGTTGTGCACGTACCCCAAGTCTAACGACGAGAAACAACAGCTTCTTCGAATCGCAGAGTCTTTGGAGACCTTGGGCAAGCGTTTGGACTCTATTGAAAGGTAAGTTGTTCCTCAAATTACAAAAAAAATGCGAAACAGAAGCTGATTCTAGGTGTCATTTTGCAGATGCGTTGATCCTCATGGTGCTTTGACTGGAAGAAGACGGTCTGTCTCGCGTGCTTCCGTGAAGGGCATCAGCGAAGCAGCTGCGTTAGCTTCTGTACATGAAGATGCCGAGGAAGAATTCCCCGAGGACGAAGAAAGTGACGAAGAATCCTTGGGTGAGTTGAAGCTCCTTTTCCTCGAATAGAACGACAGAAGACACCAGAAAGATGTTTCGTAACACGACATTTTGTATGACAGAACCCAAACAAGAGCGCGACCACTTGATTAACCCATACTGGATCGAAGATAAAGACTTGAAACGTGGAGAAGTGGATTACTTGGATGGACCTGAAATTCAATTCTGGAAAGATTTGCTGGAAAAATATCTTTACCCTATTGACGAAGATCCAGCATCGCAGGTAAGATGGGAACCTGTTTTCCACCCAAGTTTTATTTTTCATTTGCATTTAATTGTTTTTTTAATGTTTAATGACACTTTGGAGCCAACACAATTTGATTGTTTAGAAACGCATCGCTGAGGAACTGAAGGAATTACGTGACAAATTCGTGTTTTTCTTCTTCATGATTAACGCCTTATTTGTCTTAATTGTTTTCCTGTTGCAACTTAACAAAGACAACATCCACATCCAGTGGCCTCTGGGTGTGAAAACCAACATTACGTACAACGAAGCCAATTCCGAGGTAGATATATCCGCTTTTTTGTTTCTCCCTTTTTCGGTTCCCCTATAGAAACGGATCGCCACTGAGTTAATCGAACTACGCAACAAGTCCGTGTTCTTCTTCTTCATGTTCAACGCTCTGTTTGTTCTCATCGTGTTTCTTTTACAACTCAACAAAGACAATTTACACATTGACTGGCCTCTGGGCGTCAAGACAAACATAACTTACGTGGAGGAAACTTCAGAGGTAGTAAAACTTTTGGAAACCTTCGCAACTGTCGGTTTCTTCACAGTTGACAGCGTGGCTAATCCTTACACACATATTTAGCATGATCAATTTGTAAATCTTTTTGCATCTCGGGCGTTTTTCACTCCAGACTCCCAACTCTTCATGTTCAACCACAATGTGCTTAACATTCGTTCGCCAAATCCGATTTTTTTTTTCTAAAAAATGGAAGCCTCAAACGTTTCTGCATGATCATTGCTCCCGGCACTTGAGCCTCTGCAGGTATTGCGGGCTTTTCGGTAGTAAACCCAACTTCCAACTCTCTTTTCTAAAGAGTGAAATCGTTGATTTGTTTTCTACAAAGGAAAAAGCACGTGACTTAGAAATGGACTTTTAAATTATCGCTCTATAGTTTTTTGTTTGTCCTCGTTATTTTGCTATGCACCGACTTAGCCTAGATTCTTTAATCCCGCTTGGCATGTCGATAGCTGAAGAGCATGCTATTGAAAGCTTTTTGGATGGTAACTAATATTGATTGTATTTTAAATCTAGGTGCTTATCAGCAAAGAATATCTGCAACTTGAACCCATCGGTTTGGTTTTCGTGTTCTTTTTCGCTCTTATTCTGATCATCCAGTTCGTCGCTATGCTCTTCCATCGATTCGGTACCTTGTCGCACATTCTTTCGTCGACTGAGCTTACTTGCTGCAATAAAAAGGTAAGATCATCTCAACAGAAGAAGCTTCAAAAGGAATAAGCTTCAAAGGAAGGAAAAAGATACGATTTATCAAGTAAAATTTCCTAAAAGGTGGACGACATCTCCGAGGACGCGTTTATCGACAAGAACGCCGTGGAGATTGTGCGTAATTTGCAGAAACTCCGGGGCCTCGATGAAGGCGAGTACGACAGCGAAGACGGATCAGGACAAGATCGACTGGCTCGACGTCGCACGATCCACAATCTGGAGAAACAGAAACAGCGAAAACGAGCTATTGGCACTCTGGATGTGGCCTTCAAGAAACGGTTCTTCGCCATGTCGACTGAAACAGGCGTCGAAGGTAAATAAGCTTCTCAATTGAAAGCCCAACTCGAAAATTTGACTGTTTTATGGAGATTCGGACGCCAAAATTGATCCTTTCCTTGACCCCTTTTTCAGAAACTCCCGTCATGAATCATATGAGGAAGCTGTCCATGCGAAGAGAAACCATCAAGGCTCTGGAAGTGCGCCGCAACACCATCATTGGCGAGCGCAAAAAGTCGTCCATGCAAACCCTCGGCGCCAACAACGAATTCAACAAGAACGGAAAGAGCAGGCATCGCAATTCCACACAAATTAGTCAAAATGTCGAGAGGATATTTTCGCCCAACGGCAATCCTAACGAGGTAGCAACGTTTCGCCCTTTCAAAATGTCTGTCTTCACGATTTTTATTGAATTTCTCAAAGTTTAATTATATTTCTAATTATTGTGTTTCATTAATTTCGTTTAATTTTTATTATATCTCTTATAAATTCTCTTATAATATCTTCATAGATAGATAATCATTTTTGTACTTTTATTGCTAAAGGGGTACGAAGGGAGCAGCGATGACGACCGATCAGTGAAAATGCAGCGCTTTCCGCCTATGAACGGCCAAGGTTCGGTTACTTGGAAAGACGGCGACCGCCGAAACAGCCAAATGTAAGGAATGCTAACATGTCCATAGAAAGAGAAAAACGAAAAGCTTGTGATCGCGTACGCTTATGAAAAAAATAACTAAATTCAAAGGCGAGACCAGAAACTTTATAAATTGACAAAAAGCTGTTGTAAATGCTTCACGTGGTTACAAAAAATGAACGGATGTGGGAAAATTGACTTGTTTTTTAATACAGCTCCAAAATAAAAATATGATTTTCCAAGCTTCTTAAAAAGCTCCTACTGCCTAACATTTCCTACACCTTATTTTCTCGTTCGGGGGGACAAAAAGAAAAGACACGGAATGAAAATTACGGTATGCAAGGATTGAGAAGAAACCGCGCGAAATTCTTAAAAAAAAAAAAAAAACGAGGAAGGAGTTGATGGCTGACCCATGCTAGCATACACGAAAACTTGTATTGCTGGAGCTAATCCAACTCTGGAGAGTTGAGGGTCGAGTGTATGTCTGTAGTGTGCGTGCGCAGTTTAGCTTTAGCCAATACTTGCATAGACATTACCATGTTACTAGAACTTGGAACCAGAAAGCATTGTAGCAAAAACTCGGTAAAAATGTGTTCTTTTTTTCCCGTAAGAGGGGGTATATATTAGCTTGGTATCTTGGTATGATTGGGGTTGAGGAATGTGTGAGTGACGTAAAAGACTTCGATGCGTTATTTCCCCCTAATATAAATGGTAAACACGGAGAGCAGGTAATGTGGGGAGAGGAGCAGGACAGGCTGTTAATTTGCGAAATTGAAATTTTGTTGCAAATGGAAACTGATTTCCGTATCCCTTGCATACTTTCTTTTGAATTGGCAACAAATATGCAAGAAACGTGATTTAAAACATTGCCTTCCATTCTACGACTTCCATTGTACTCTAATGAATAAGCTTCTTATCAGGTGCACATTCGTTAGATAAAAACTAGGTAATCTTGGTTGGCGCTGTGTTCTGCGTTGGGGATTCTAGGTTGTTTCAGATGGCACTCTTCGCTTTTCTTGGGTGGAGCAGCAATTTTTACGTCTAGGCGACAAATGGTTTGGTAACTGAACGGTCGACCGCCCTTATAAGTGATCTTGTTATTTATATAGCCATCAAAACCTAGGCTGCCCGATAGCGAGGACTTTCGGTGATTGTTAGGTTTTGTGTAAGTTGAAGTTGAGCTCTTCGCTCTTGACGACTTTTGCAGTTGTGTCTTGGGTGGTGAACGGGAACTTTGGATACCAAGCAAGTGAGGTACCTCAGGTCAGTGTATTATTACCAACAGCCGGAGAGCCATATTATACTTTCACGGAACCCCAGTGCCAAGAGTTGTGTCATTGACTGGTGGATTATGCATTAAGAACGCGCAGTATTGGCGGATAATTCACCCATTCGAGGTACAGTAATCAAACTAAAGATCTTCTTATGGACTTTGCCGTTTTGACTAATGACGGTGCTTTTCCGTCGTTTTGACCAATCCTGTCGTGTCTAGACCACAACTACGCTTATGCAGGGCTCTCAACACTATAACCCTNGTACGTGTTTCAATACGCCAAATACTTATTCGCAAATAATACCAAAATTGCTTCGCTTATTGGCTGATTTAAGAGGGCAAGTAATAGTTATATGGGTTAAATATAGTTATCTGGGCTCTCTGACGCGGTCTTGTCGTGAAGGTCGCCAGGTAAATGAAGAGGGAAAGGCCAAACGGAAATCCGTGGACTCGGTTGCATTGACAAAAGCTAAATGCGAAATTTTCCAGGGATATCTCGAAATAAACGAGGCACTTCAAAGTTATCTAATCAAATTGGTCTCAGCGTTAGGGACATAAATTGGTATCTAAATGACTGGAGGAAACAGCTTGAGCTTTTTTATCACGCTTCAAGGACTGTTGTGATAAACACAAATTTCCAACATCTTAGCCTGGCGCATTGGAGTTTTTACTATCTCAATGGTTAATTCCTAATTGCCGTGCCCGTTAATGGCCGCGTAATCGTAGTTTCAGTACTTATTTTATTGGGGAAATGGGATTAAAGACGTCAATAGGCTGCTGCCTACGACGTCATCCAATTTAATGAAAAAAATGGGACTAATATTTGATTCTTTCAAGGTGTCGAGCGTTTTTAACGGAAGGATTTAAATATTCTCGGAAATATGGCGCGAATTCCTGCGCCCATGGACGTCGAAATGAGTGACGAAGAAGGAGAGTACAGTGGAGATGACGAAACCTCGCCATTGACCAACGATATCTACGGGGGCAGGTAAACTTTAACTCTTGAGACATATTATGCAAGTCAATAGATAAAAGAAGATGGGTGGACCTTGTTTCTTAACTCTTTATTGCCATACAGACTTCCTTGATGTTCTTTCTGGACACATTTTTTTTACTTTTGTTAGCTTGAAAACGAAATGCTCGGATCATTCAGTCTCGTTTTCCTTGCAAATAACGAATAATTTAACCAGTCCATATAGTCACCGCCCTCGTTCGCGGGACTTGCAGTACTTTTTACTTTTAGAAAATAACCTACATAGTTTACGTCTGGGCTCACGTTTTTACAACCTTACCCAAAGTACAAATGTTTACACAGTATGTTTAACAGGGCTATCTTCCAATGTTACCGTTTTCAGCCGACTTTCTCGATCCCCAGAGTAAATTCAGGTAAAAGGTGAGAATATCAAATGGAAAATTCGCAAGCCTCCCACTGAAGTTCAAAAAAGGTCACGACAGTTAACAAAGCGCAATGCAGGCAGTAAAACCCTTACATTGAAAGATAGCCTTGTTACCATACAGTGTAAACATTCATACTGTGTTCTTACCTATTGTAACATTATATAGCCAAGGTCTCTTATCTCTTTTCCGCCTTTGAATTCCCATGTGCAGAAGATTCGTCAACTAATGTGTTGTTTAGTTAATTACCTGAATGTTGGAAATAATTATACATTATAATTAAGAATAACACGAATTACTGAAGGTCCGATAGGGTCCCCCTAACCGATCGTGACGCCAAGAATGAATGCTCTATGAATGAATGTTCTATGAAAATGACGCCATGAATAAAGGCATGTATGAATGCTCTCTCTCTTGAGAGAACGCATGCTTGTATGTATGGGTGTAAAAAATAATATTTATGATGCTGTAACTTTAATGNTGAATAAATGCTCTATGAAAATGACGCCATGAATAAATGTATGTATGAATGCTCTCTTTCTTGAGAGAACGCTTGCTTGTATGTATGGGTGTACAAAAATAATAAGATGCTGTAACTTCAATTATAATACAAAGACGGCAATGAGCAGGGCTCACGCCGTGATTATATAGTGAAAAAAAAATCAGTCTTCGATAAAATATTCTTAGCAATTACTTAAAAATATCGGAAAATTGGTTATTTAAATTGTTTAATTTTAAGATTGTTTAATGCCATTGTTTTTTTAGCATCTAGCAGATTTGTTTGAAGGCCGATTTGCCTAACACAATAACGTAAAGATCTTAGAATAAATTTATCTACATTGCTGTCACGGTGATTTGAAAACATTCAAAAAATGATCGATTCGGACGTTTTCTATCCCTGAATCCCTTAGTAATTCCATACTAATCCAAGTATTTCTTGTCAATTTCTACGAATTTATTGTTATTCACTTTATAACGCTTTAGTGTCTTTATAATGCTTTAATAATACATATTACAGCTACTGTCATGTCATTCGAATATACATAATTAGTTAGCCAGTTTCTTCGACTGGAGTGCCATCTATGATGGACCGGAGCCACTTAATATACTGGATTGCACGTTGTAGAATCTTGACTTTGCTCGGTCGCTCCTGCAGTGTATTATCCCTTTAAAAAATAATAACACACTTGAAGTGCAAAATTGCATGTACATGATCTACTTTGCTAAAGGCGGCAACACTTTTTTTAGTAACGCAAAAGCGCTGTTGACTGCTTGGACTCTTCTTCGCTCCCTAGCATTTCTGCGTTCCACAACGTTCGGAGACCGTTCAGCGTGTGGAATGTGACGTCCGCGACTCTTGTGCCGTCGTTTGGTACAGGTATTCCTGCTGTCTGGGAAATTAAGTTTAGCATACCCTTCCAAGGTGCAATCATTCAAAGAATGTAAGGTACTGGTACACTCTTCTTGTGAGTCAATACACTGAACATCGTAATTGTATGAAGACTGTATGCTATACATAACAGCCCTTGTTAACCGCGTTTGTTGTACTAGATGACTAATACAGGCTTCTTATAATACAATCTTCACCCAAAACGTTCGAAGCGAAAATGGGTTTCTTCTGCGCCTGTTCCTACCCATTGCGCCTAGAACACAATTAACTAAAAACTATTAGCGACAGAAGTACAGGAAATCTCAAATCCCATAATCCAGAATGATCGTTCACCTGCCCATCGCATGTTGCTCGTCTAAGCTTAGCTGGCTTAGGTACTGGTACACGTTAGTACAGGAAAGGAAGAAACACTATTTCGTAAGAGTTATTTTGATTTTTTAAATGTTTTTACAAAATCCCTTGACAGTAATGTAGGTAATATCAATACGGGGTATACTAGAAATTAACTTGGATCTGTTTGGCCTTAATTAATTTGAAATATTCAAATTAGTTTCTAGCTAACACGAAACCATAAAAATTGCCTATCAGCTGGTAATGGTTAATTTCTAGACGTTATTTTTAGCGTATTTTAAAGAAAAGTTGTGTGCAAACTGAATATGAAGTGAAAAAGTTTTCCTGCAGGCCGTTCTATGCGCATTCATATACACCCAAACAACACATCGCTCACCCAAAAACTGCGGTTCCCTGATCCGAATCCCTGAACCGGGTTTTTACAGAATTGTATGACAATGAACAGTAAACAATTTTTGGGAAATGAAAATTCGATTTTTCCTTGCAAGTGGTGCCCTCTAAAGTCTCAAACTTTCAACTGTTTCAAGAACTACGTGGCAATGCTAACTATGGGTGCGTTTTATCAGAGGTGCCGATCCCCCCCAGGCCCAAGAGGAGTTCCCCCCCCCAACCCATACAAATTTCCCCCCCCAAAAAAAAATTTTCGAGGGGGGAATTCCATTCAATTCTCCCCCCCCCCCCGAACATGGCCAAGAGGAGTTACTCCTTACGAACCCCCCCCCCCCATCAATACCACTGCGTTTTATTGTGAACGGAGCTGAGTAACTGCGTTGAGTAACTGCTGAGTAATTGAGTCACTAGGGTTCCACGTGTTTCCGGATGAGTTTTAAGCTTTCCTCGATGCTCCGCTCGGCTGCGTAGCCCCCTCGTTGTGGGTGCGCCGAACTTCGG